>CAUYQU010006980.1:0-25108 GCA_963574635.1 Cheracebus regulus | reverse complement strand
CTGAGCATGGTGGCGGGCGCCTGTAATTCCAGCTACTCAGGGGACCGAGGCAGGAGAATCGCTTGAACCCGGGAGGTGGTGGTTGCAGTGAGCCGAGATTGTGCCATTGCACTTCAGCTTGGGTGACAAGTGATACTATCTAAAAAAAAAAAAAAAAGATTTATGATTGGCTGCTTGTTTTCTCCTATCTCTTTTGGCGAACTTGATATTTTTGCTTAGCAGCTTGTACATTATGTTTTTATAACGTCTTTTTTTCACTCTCATATGTGTCCTCTTTACAATTAAGATGAGTTTATTTATACATTAGTCATATGTGAAATTGATTCGGTGGATATTGTTTTCTTCTCTCTGCCAGCCCTAACCAGCACCTTCTTGCTAAAAAAAAAAAGAAAAGAAAAGAAAAAAGAAAGAAAGACTAACAGAATAATGACAAGCAATCCAAGTGCTGAGTGTTTTACTGACAGTATTGGTAGGAAATTTGATTTTCTTTAGTCCTCAATCATTAGTAATATGTTATTCAAAAACAATTGCACTCAGTCCTTCATTGCCTTTAAACAATTTAAAAACCAATATCTCTTTCAAACTTTGATTGGCTACTGATCATTTTAGACAGAAGAAGTATTTTTTGTTACCAGATTAAAGTTATCCAAGGTTAAGGGTTTCATGGTTAATAAACTAAATTTTTTAATTATGCAAAGAATAAAAGAAAGGGAAATAATTTAACAGCCATTAACATGTTTATGAACATGAGTTATAATCAGAAGGGTTTATGACATACTGGTAATTATAAAAACAGTACATGTGAATATATGCACTGATTATAATGTAAAATTTGGTCATTGACAAATAGTAGATTGTACTATGCAAAAGGTGGCAATATTTGGATAATGATGATTGAACTATGAGTGGACTTTTATCCTTTTTCAAATATTTTATCAATATTATATTACAGTTTTTTTTCCCATAAGGCAGTTTTTTTTCCCTATGCTTTATTGGAAAAAATCTGTAATAGGTGTTGGGCTCAGTTACAAACGTAAACAAATCCAGATAAACTTAAAAATGCTCTTCATTCGCTGGGCGCGGTGGTTCAAGCCTGTAATCCCAGCACTTTGGGAGGCCGAGGCGGGCGGATCACGAGGTCAAGAGATCGAGACCATCTTGGCCAACATGGTGAAACCCCGTTTCTACTGAAAATACAGAGCGAGACGCTGTCTCAAAAAAAAAAAAAAGTGCTCTTCATTCTTCATGCTTTATTCATGTCAAACATTGAAAGGACATTTGAAAATACAACTGAGTCTTTTGAAATAATGCTTATGCAGCTTTTACTATGTTTAGGCACTGTGCTTTACATATATTGACTCAAGCCTCATAAAAACCCATTGAGGCAGGCACTATTGTCATCCCTATTTTAGGGATTAGAAAAGTCAGAGATGTTAAGTAATTTGCCCAGGTCACACAGCTAGTAAGTTGCAGACTGGCTTCAGAGTCTATGAGCTTAACCACTACTTAACACTTAAGGCATACTTTAGTCTTATAAGCTAATCAACCTTCTTTTGTTACTGAAAAACTAGTCCCACTGTATATGCATGGATTTTATTAACCTTCAGAATACCCGATCTTTGCAGGCTTGGTCTTACTCAAGCCCTGGGCCAATGAGATACAGGCTTGAAGAATCACTGGGACTTCCTGCCTATTATCAGGTGGGTTGAAGAAAGAATCCATGGCTCTTCTGTACCTTAAGCTGGCTTCCACCCCTAAGGACTTAATTAAGCATCAGTTTGCAGCTTCTTTTTCTAACACTCACAATGAATAACTGTTCTGCTTATCTAGGAAGCTCAGTGGTGTGGTAGAAAGATCCTAAGACTTGAAATCAAACACACAACTAACAACTTTTTAGTCTCTGTAACTTGAGTAAGATCTATTTCTGTGTCCTTGCTTCCTAATTTGTACAATGACTCTCTTTCAAGATTAATGAGACAAATGAGGATAATATATATTAAGAACCAAACCTAAAATTAGTACTCAATAATTACAGCTGCTAGTGTTGTTATTCTTGTTGTTAGCATTTGACCCTTAGGCTTACCACTTCCTCTGCTTCTATATGGGGCTGAATTCTTGTCTTAAAATCTTTAAGATTCCTCTTCATCTTGCTTGGTTTTATTTCAATCATTTTTATCTGTTTGGAGCATAGAATGCCATGCAGCTGTGGTATGCAGTTCAAAACAATGCAGTTAAGAAATATTCATTTTAAATTATTCTATAAAAACTGAATGGCAGTGATATCAATTGATTATATTGATTTTTAAAATCATATTTTTTCCCATTGTCTGGCTTAAAATAAAGTTTGATTTCTTCAGAACAAAGAACTTGACTATTTTAACAGGAATGTTGACGTCATTGTTTGGGTCCAGGGAATGTTGCATTGTTCATGTCAGAAGAGTGAAGACAACTTTCTGACCAGTTTTCAAACTTAAGTGTGTACCAAAACACAGATCACTGGGCCCCACTCCTATAGTTTCTGATTCAGTGAGCCTGGGGTGAACCTGAGAGTTTGCTTTTCTACAAGTTCCCAGATGCTGATGCTGCTAGCCTAGATCTTTGAGAGCCCCTGGAGTAGACAATTTCATCTAAGATTCTCTTGCATGAGGGAATTTAATCTAGAGATAGATGTATATTTTGCTAATAATTCAGAAATACCAGAATAAGGGATCAGCATTCTCATGAGGGAATTCTGTAGCTTAAAAGAGTAAATGAGATCACATATAGACAATTACCCCAGCATTACCTGAAACCACACTGGTTAATTAATTAATACAAAGATCGATGCTTGGATGTATCCATTTATCTGTGCCATGCACATTGCTTGTCACTTGGGCTAGACATGAAAGACCACACAGTTTTTGACCTCAAGAACACCTCGCAAATTATCTTTTGAAGATATACATAAACAGAAACCTAGGAAGAACTGACAGCTGGGAATGCATGTGAAAATTTAGATTAAATTTACTTTTACCATCATATTGTCTGTGTGGATTGCTCTGGCTAGGTGTTACAGGCCAGGAACCGATGACTAAGATAAGGTTTAAACTATCCCCTATTACACTAGATATCTAAATATAATCTTCTGGGAATATAGAAAGGAATGCCAAATCTAGGAAGGAGTTGCCATTTGAACTCACTCTTGCAGAAGGGATAAAATGAAAACATTGGAAAATCATTCTAGGCTGATGAAATATTATACGCAAAGGTAGAGAGACATTATATACACGTAGTAACTAGGAAAAGATTAATGGATTGGTTAGTTCATTCATCTAGTGTGCATTTATTGTGCTAGACACTGTTTTAGGTGCTGAATATAGTATTGACACTCTTTCCTCATGAACCCTGTAGGGTTGGGGGACAGGATGCAGTAGATAAAGGATCATATAAGAAAGGAAGAAAGGTTGGAGGCAAATTGTGGAAGCCTGTTACAAATTATGTAATGTAGGTGATGATTTCATTTACATTTCTAAAACATTGACTACTCTAATAATCTTTAAAAAATTAGATTCCTAGGGCTTTTAAATACAATTCTACTTTACAAAGCTCTAATTATTCACTAGCTTTTCAAGAACACATCTACTGTGCAAAGCAAGGCACACTTACAAGTACACTGTCAGGTCCAGAAGAAATGCCGTGACCCAGTATTTCACTCTGATTTTTGCCAGCCTCTGCTGCTAACACACTTATCTTGCTTAATGGAACAATAAGTTTCATTTCTGTTTACTTTTGGCTCTCAACTTTCTAAAATTCTAGCATTGAAACTTATAGACTAGTATTCTATGAGAAAGGTCCTTTTGAAAAGAACTTTTGAAAAGCGTCAGGCTTAAAAATTATTTTCTTAAGATATGTAAATTATTAAGTCTCATAATTAGAGTAAAAACTACACAAGTACTAATATACACGCATTTTGCAACTGTGTTATATGAATTTTCTCAAACTCTTCTATGCTTAAATACATGAAGACTCATGTCAGAAATACGTTTGTTTCCAAACTCACCCGTCACTCTTTCAGTGGAATATTTTTGATATTCTGATGGCCTTTCTTTAGAGAAGGCAGAGATGCTAAAAGAACAGTTTCTGAATCCAATTTTGGTCTTGAATTTTGTTTGCCTAATTCCTAGCTGAAGACATTGGGCAAGGCCCTGAATCTCCATAATCCTGAATTTCCTTATCTACATAATGGAGGTAATAATAGTAGCAATTTATAGAGTTGTTTTGACTATTAAATGAGATAATATAAGTATTTACCACACTACCTGGCATTTAATAAGCATTCAGTACAATGCAGATATCATTATTTTAAATATCTCCAATGCCTCATTATAGCTTCTGTTACAAAATCATAGCCATGGGATTTTGCTGAGTCTGATGGATTCAGGTTTGCTTGTTTAAATGAAACACTACACTTCCAATGTGTGCCTTTAGTTGTAGTTCAGTGTAGTGCTGTAAAGTATGGCAGCTCCACAAAGATTTTCCTTTTGAATCAAACTCTTAAAACTGTTCCAGTAAGGGCTGGGGGCGGAGACTCTCCTGTAATCCCAGCACTTTGAAAGGCCAAGGTGGGTGGATCACAAGATCAGGAGATCAAGACCACCTTGGTGAAACCCTGTTTCTACTAAAAATACAAAAATGAGCTGGGCGTGGCAGCGCATGCCTGTAATCCCAGCTACTTGGGAGGCTGAGGCAGGAGAATCTCTTCCCCAGAGGCCGAGGTTGCAGTGAGCCTAGGTTGCACCATTGCACTCCAGCCTGGTAACAGAGCTAGATAGACTCCGTCTGAAAAACAAACAAACCAAAAACTGTTCCAGGTAGACACATCATACCAAACTGGATCATCATGATCAGTGGTTGAAATCTAGAAAGCACCTTGTATAGGGTAGGTCTCAGCTTGAGTGGTAAAAGATTTATGAACAAGATTTTGAAGACGAAGGTCAGCCGATGATTTTCATCTAGTAACCGTAAGGTGCAGTTACACAGGTGGCAACGACAGGCTTGTCTTTTCGCTAAGCAACCTCTTTTAATCTCAACTGACCCCAGTGAATCGTGTCTTAGTAAAGATGGGAGGATGTTGGGGAACACACTGCAATCTCCTCTGATACTCAATTCCATCAGAAATGCTTTTAGAGCAAAAGCAGTATAAAAACAATCTCTCATGCATAAAATTTGAGGTGATTTCTTCTTTCCTTTTCTGTTTTTATGTGCTATTTTTGTCACAGTTATAGAAAGTATATTGTGAAATATAGTAGCTTCTTGTCCCCTCTCCCATTTTTATTTCTATAATCACTTTCAACTCTTGTTGATATTTACCTTCGTATGCTAAACAATATTCCCTTCTTACTACCTCTTAATTTCTCAGCTCTTTTTATTGATGAAAGGAAACGGCTTTCAATTCTCTCCTTTATCACATTCTTACCACAACGTGCATCTTTTCCATCTCACCATCTTTCCAAGGCTGTTACACTGTTATTTTTGTTAGATCAGTATCTAGTAGTTGCATGATTATGATTATGTAAATACTTTCATGACTAAGACAAATTAAGCTATGATTACTCCTCCTTTTGTCATAAGATTTTGTTTTTTTCTGTGGTTGATAACTGTCTTGTTTTTATGTGCCCAGCTTTCTACATACTTTGTACTATATTTAAATCTAAGTCCCTGCCAGTTGTCTGAATTGCATCTCAAGGCACTCAGATGCACAGATATTCTATCAATTTCATCTTGAAGTAATAGTCCTCAGAACCTGATGACTGGGTGCTCTGTGCACGCTTTTCTCTGTGCATTGCTTTGGTCCGGAGATCTCCTTTTCCATCACCCTAGAAAATTTCTGCAGGTGTTTGCTTTGATCCCTTTTCTCCTGTATCCTTTGTATTATTCTTTCTTAGTTCACTCTTTTATTTTAGTGGAATACATTTTCCAATAGCTTCCTTAAAAAAGGATACATAGTAAAATTTCTGGACCTTTTCATTCTGGAAAATATCTGCATTTTCCTCATATTTGAACAATAATTTGGTTAGGTATAGAATTCTAGGTTTAAAATATTTTTTTTTCAGAATTTAAATTACAAAATTACAACATCTTTTTTCTGCCAGTTTTGTTGTTCTGGTTTGATGTCATTCTATTATTCTGATTTCTTATTTTTTGTACATGCCTGCCTGATATTTTTTTCTCGCTGAAAACTTGTAGTGTCTATTCTTTTTTCTCACTGTTTTGAAAATTGATAGTAAGTTGCCTTCTTACAGTTTTATTTTCACTCATTATGCTGTGTATTTACTGTGGAAACTCTTCTTTAATACTAGAATTTTTTTCTTTAATCTCTAGAAAATTGAAAATAATTTAGTTCTTTAGATTATTTTCTTAATGATCTCCTACTCTATGCTTTTTTCTTGTTATTGTTGTTTTATTCTGCTATTCTGGAAATCTTACTTAAATGTTTGTATCTTGGATAATTTTTCATATGTTTCTATTTTTCATATGTTTTATTTCCTATTCTCTACCTCTTTTGTCTTTTCTCTATCTTCTAGATTATAAGCTCAAGTCTATCTTTTAATCTTTTTCTTAGATTTTGTCTTTAATTTCTGGTATCAGATTTTTAATTTTCAAGAGGCTTGTTAGTTTTCTTTGATTGTTTCACTTTATATTATGCCATCTTATTTCACAGATGTGATATTTTCTTATACTTTTCTGAGAATATTTATGATTTATGTTTTTAGAGAAGTTTAAATCCCCCTCCATAACCTCTGTTTCCAGTAAGCTTTTCATTTGTTTTTATTTCTATCTTTCATGTTAGAGATTTTCTGGAGATGTTTTTATATTTGGTTGCTGTTCATATTTAAAAGTGGGTGTGGGGGCTAAAAAGGTGACTGGAAGCTCTATGTACATGGGTGGGGCTTGTTGTCAATGATCTTAGTTTTAGAGTGATGTTGGTGGGTTTTTCATTGTGGAGCTCCTGAGGTCCATATCTTTAGGTCTTTACCTCTTATGTTTATAAAATTCCTCAAACAGACTCTTCCATTCTTCTGCCTGAATAGGAAAGACCTGGTTGTGAGGGTCCTGTGGGTTTTGGCAATATGTATAAATGCTCACTTAATCTCCTAATTTTCAGTGTGGTACTCTGCCGACTATGCAGAGAATTTCCATTCTATTCACTACACAGAATAAATATCTATTCTTTTACTGAGATTGCAGAGGATAATTGTCTAGATGGTCGATATTTGGGAGAAGATTTGAGGTTATAACACTGCCCTAAAAAGAAAGTTTCCACCATTTTTACATAACTTACCTTTTTTCTCTTTCTCCTCTCTTCTAGACAAACATGGTACTACCACTGTCTAAACTTTTGAAGATTTTTGCAATCTAAGTTAGGTTGCCTATTGGCTTTCTCCATTGCTGACTTAGGATTCAGCTTTCTCAGATATATCTTCACCAGCTGGTTTTACAGTTCTAAATTTCTGTTGTTGTTGTCTTCTCTCTTGTCCCATCTTTAAAGATTTATGCAAAAACATATAAACACACACGTAAACACACACATATCCATTTCTTGTACTTTTAATTATGTTTCTAGTAGGAATTAAAGTAAAAGCCAGTATTCAATATTTTCCTTACTTGGAAGTCTCTTTACATTCCAAAAATACTAAATAACCCCGTGGAAAGATACTCTCAACTCAGAAGTGCTTGATGTAGCATTTTGGGGAGTTCTCAGCAGTGCCCTGGCCAGCTCCCTTAGTTTATCCAATATACTATACGTTGTCAGACATAAGCGTCATTAAGATATTCTTTCCTTGAGAAAACACCATGCAAATAGCTCTAAAAAGTTACTGGCTTAAGAAAATTACCAAGATCATCTCCAGACAGGTTTTTAAAGTTACCTTTGACATTCGCATTCATCTGTTCTTCTACTTGTCAAGCATACATTGGACACATACCCCAAGTCATGTATATTGCCATGCATTGGCAAAACAGGATAATGAATAAGAGACAATTTCTGAACTCATGAACCTTCCATGCTATCATGGAAGACAGACACAGATGTTCAAGATGCAATATGGTAAATGCCATAATAGAGATATTAACAAGTGCTAGAGGCTATACTGTGTGGGAGTGATTAAGTCTGTCTTCAAAATTCATAACTGGAAATGTGGCTTAACTCTCACTATTCAAGCAATAATTTTCCAGAACAATCCCCTTTCCAATTTGTAACTCGCAAACTTAATAATTTCCCAGCACCGTAATAGAGGCTGAACTTGGTCAGAAGATAATTTGGAAGTCATTTTCAGCTTCCTCATTTTATCAGTAAAAACTGAAGCTCAGAGAAAAACTGGCTCAATCCTGGTGAAGTCAAGACTGAAATAGATTTCTTGAGTCTCACAGTAATATATTTTCCGCTAAATTATATTGAGCCCCTACCCAAAAGCCCAATTATTTTTTGGTATGACTGAAATTTTAATCAGCGGCTCTGAGTCTCAGAGATCTGGAAGTTCTGATTTTAAAAACCTCTAAGAAGTTCTTTAAAGCAGTAAGTTAAATGAAGGAACTGTACTTTGGTTATAGATATAAGACTCCAAGCCCTTTCATGTAATGCCATAAAGAGAGAATGGCTTGGAGTTCTCATTGCTTCTTTTGAAAGCAGGGTTACCATTCTTAAACTAGAAGAACAAGGCTCTTTTTATTTGTACAGGGAAGTATTGATTGATTTTAAAATCAGCCAGCAAATTCAGGGTACAGTTGCCCAGATGAAGCTTCAGTATGTCATTTTGCAATATATTTTTGAGACATTTCTGTGTTTACATTGTCTTGAAAACACACAACAGATGTATAAACATATAATATAAACATTTTGGAGACGCAGACCATGTTGTCTTCAGTGAACACTTAAGAATGTAATGTATTCTGTTAAATATATGGTTTCATGACTTAACTAATGATTAGCAAATTCTGTATTATGGGGAAGCCAAGAACTATAAAAATATATTGTTCAATTGTCAGTTCTTCAGTAATATAATATTAGCGATAATTACATCACTCATTAAATGCAAAATACAACTTGAAAGTTATATTATCTTCCCAAAGTATATTAACTTTTTATTTCCACAGATGCTTAGATTATAATTTTCTCAATACAGTTTTTCTTGATGCTCTTCTGCGAAGAAGTCCTTCTGTCCCTGGTCCTTCAAATCTCTCCTGTAGTGTTGATGTCTTTCTATGCTATACTATAGCTCCTTGGGTCATAGTTTGTTTTCTAGGTTGTGAATTTCATGAAGGCAAGAGCTATGTGTTCTTTGTAATTTCAGTGGCTTGGCACATGTTAAGTATACAATAGAAGGTAAACTGAGTGAATACTATAAAGCCCTCAATATATTAGCATAACATCTTTGTTTATTTAATTTTTATAGCACTTTTCATTATATCCAAGGCAAAAAGTAGCTAAAGTATCAGGGATGATATACATGTAGCACATATGCTTCAGGTTTTTCTTCTTTCACTTTTGAAATATCTCTCATCTCTCACCCCAGGCTGTTAGAGCTCTCTGAATAATGGATCCTATTCTTTATGACTTAACTTCCTGTTGTCCGTGGAAGAGAATTATTAATCTTCATCCCTGGAAAATCTGACTAGGCACAAACACTTTCTCATCCACCTTGGTGGAAGCAATTCCTGTGCTGTTTCTAAAAATGAGAAACAAAACATTTTCTGTTGTTCTCATTCTTGAACAATGAGAAACAGCACGATTCTTCATTATTATTTATGCATCTGTGTTGTGACCAGTCTTCTGGTTCTCTTTCTTCTTCACAGACTGGATGTGCCATTCTCTGTCAGCTCCCATGAAGCCAACTCTGACCACCACCTTGTATCCTAAGTACAGCCTTATCTTTAGTTACACCCCTGGCATTAGTGACTGAGACTGTACTTCTCCGGACCTTTTGTGAGTCCCAACAAAGAGGCTTCTGCATCAGTTCAAGGGGTGGCATTTCTGGAGCTACAACTATTATAACCTCTGTTGTTTAAGATAACCTGGGATTTCTGCTTCCTGAGGCCTGAGATTAGAGGTGTTTCAGTTTCCTCAATTCAAAAGTGGAAACTGAAATAAATGGGTAATGAAGGCCTTTCTTGTCCTTGATGTGTGAATCCCTTTTCTGGACATGCATATCAGTGACTGTCTTGTCTTTTCCCTCAACAATTCATCTGTTATTTTTGCATGGGTTATTCATCTGGTTAGTGTTAACATTCTTTGGAAATAATCCTCTATATTACCAAACACTTCCCAAATTTACTGGTGAAGTCCCTTTAGAATCTTGGCTTCATAGGATACAAATAAGGGTTATAGTGAATAAATCTTTTTCTTTGATTCTATCTCTATAACAAAAATCGCTGTGGATTTACATAAAGAGAACAAGATGTGTTGTAAAAAATCAGGGTTCAAGTTTAGCTCTGTGACCTTGGACGTTTCATTTTATCTTTCTAGGCCTTAGTGGCTTGTAGGTGGAGGTAAATATCTTGCATCTGGGGTTCTTGAGGCAGGGATTCAAGGAGATAAAGTATTTGGGAAGTGCTTTGTAAACTATATTGTACTATATGACAAGCAGGTTATTAATAGAGGCCTGACCATTCCCAATTGTTTCTGCTTGGTCAGTTAGTTCTATATGAATAAATCTGAGAGGACAGGGAGGAAGGAAATGGCACCGGGCTGGGAGTCGGGTGATCTGGAATCCATCTGGGTGCTGTTCGGCAGTCAGTCGGTGACTTGATGTGACCTTGGCAAAGTCGCTTCACCTCATGTGCTTCTGTTACGTCATTGGTAATATGAGGTGGGTGAAAGAAAACATGATCCAGAGACTTTCTTCCAGTTTATAAAGACATATGATATTTAGCCTTTAAATTATGAGAATATTATTTATTTAAGGATATCATTGAGCTTAGATTATTAAATCAGAAGTCTCACCAATTGTGGGTCCAAATGATATACATATTTTGAATATATAATTTTAAGGGATTATTTTGAAGAAAATGCCAAAACCTCACCTTTTAACCACTGAAAAGGAACTAATTGAATCTCCTATTCACTACATTTTTCTATTGTATTTGGGAGGAAAGTGTGTATTTAAAGGGAGGCTAAGGATTAACAGATGAAATTCTGTATGAGAAAGCAATTACGTCTATAGCACCTAAAGCACATTTTGTTGTGACATAGTCTCTAATAAATTTAAATTTGTATGTTTTCCTTCATTAAACCAAAAAATGAATAATTGTTAAGAATCAGGCACTATGCTAATCACTGTAGAAGCAAAATTAAGAGATTCCTATTATAAGACATGGTTGATCTAGTGTAGAAAACAGCATGGCCTAAAAATATACAGGGATACCTTGTGTAATTGTACTTTGCAGATGTCACATTTTGGTAATTCTTGCAATATATATATATATATTTTTGAGATCAAATCTCACTCTGTCACCAGGCTGGAGTGCAGTGATGTAATCTCATCTCACTTCAACCTCTGCCTCCCAGGTTCAAGTGATTCTCCTGCCTCAGCCTCCCGAGTAGCTGGGACTACAGGCATGTGACATCACACCCTGCTAATTTTTGTATTTTTAGTAGAGATGGGGTTTCACCACATTGGCAATGGTCTCGATCTCTTGACCTCGTGATCTGCCTGTCACGGCCTCCCAAAGTGCTGGGATTACAGGCATAAGCCACTGTGCCTGGCCTCTTGCAATCTTTTAAGTCATTCTATTATTATAACTTTCATGGTGATCTGTAATATTTGATGTTATTATTGCAATTGTTTTGGGAGTGCCACAAGCCATGCCCAAATAAGACAACAACTTAATCAATAAATGTTGTATATGTTCTGACTGCTGAAGGAAAAGAAACAATTTTAAATTTACCAGACAGTGTATCACACCAAAATCTGTTTTCAGTGTTGTAGACATGATTGACTTCTCAAACAGAATTTCACCCGTTAATTCTTGTGTGTGTTCTGACTGACTGGCTCTTCCCCCACGTTTCTCCCTGTTCTCAAGCCTATTACCTGAGATGCAAAGATACCAAAATTAAGCCAATTAGTCACCCAACAATGGCCTCTTAAATGTTCAAGTGAAAGGGAGAGTCACATGTCTCTCACTTAAAATCAAAAGTTAGTAATAATTAAGCTTAGTGAGGAAGGCATAAAATCAAAAGCTAGTAATAATTAAGCTTAGTGAGGAAGGCATATTGAAGGCTGAAATACACTCAAAGCTGGGCCACTTGCCCTAAACAGTTAGCCAAGTGGTATATACAAAGGAAAAGTTATTGAAGGAAATTAAAAGTGCTACTCCAGTGAACACAGGAATGATAAGGAAACAAAACAACCTCATTGCTGATGAGAAAATTGTAGTGATCTGGATAGAAGATCAAATCAGTCACAACATTTCCTTAAGCCAAAGCCTAATACAGAGCAAGGCTCTCTCTTCAATCCTATGAAGGCTGAGAGAGATAAGGAATCTGCACAATAAAAGAAAATAGCCGAGAGTAGTTCATGAGGTTTAAGGAAAGAAGCCATCTCTGTAACATAATGTACAAGGAAAAGCTGCAAGTGCTAATGTAGAAGCTGTAGAAAGTTATCCAAAAATATCTAGCTAAGATAATTGACAAAGGCAGATACATTAAACGACAGATTTTCAATGGAGATTAAATAGTCTTCCATTGAAGAAAATACCAACTTCAACTTTCATAGTGAGAAAGAAGTCAATGTCTGGCTTCAAAGCTTCAAAGGACAGGCTCTCTTCTTTCTGGTAGGGGCTAATGCACCTGGTGACTTTAAATGGAAACCAATGCTCATTCACCATTTTGAAAATAATAGGGCCCTTAAGAATTATGTTAAATATACTCTGCCTGTATTCTATAAATGGAACAACAAATCCTTGATGAAAGCCCATTTGTTTATAGCATAGCTTACTGAAAATTTTAAGCCCACTGTTGAGACCTACTGCCCAGAAAAAGAAAGATTTCTTTTAGAATATTACTGCACATTTACAATACACCTGGTCATCCAAGAGTTCTCATGGATAAATACAAGGAGATTAATGCCGTTTTCATGCCTGATGACACAACAGCCATTCTTCAGCCACATATCAAACAGTTATGATCCATGAATGATGAACTGTGGATCAGCTATGGATCAAATAGTTATGGATCAAGGAGTATTTTTTACTTTCAAGATGTGTTATTTAAGAATATATTTCATAAGGCCTAGTTGCTGTAGATAGTGATTCCTCTGATGCATCTAGGCAAAGTAAATTGAACATTTTCTGGAAATGATTCACAATTTGAAATGATATTAAAAATATTTATGATTCATAAGAGTAGGCCAATATATCTACATTAATAGTAGTTTGGAAGAAGTTGATTACAACTCTCATGAATAACTTAGAAGGTTTCAAGACTTTGGCTTATGTCTATAATACCAGTGCTTTGGGAGGCAGAGACAAGAGGGTTGCTTCATTCCAGAAGTTTGAGACCAGCCTGGGCAACACAGTGAGATCCTGTCTCTACAAAATTTTTTTTAAAAATTAGCTGGTCATGGTCATGCACTCCTGTAGGAGGAACTGTCAAGCTATTACAAAATCATCAGATCTCCTGAGAACTCTCTTACTCTAACAATAACAGCATGGGGGGAAAACTGCTTCCATGATCCAATCATATTCCACTAGGTTTCTCCCCTGACATGTGGGGATTATGGGGATTAAAATTACAGATGAGATTTGGGTGGGGGCATAGAACCAAACCATTTCACAAGGTTTGAGAGGATTTATTACAGTTTTGAAAGAAATTCTACTATGGGTAAAATGCTAACAGTATCACATTCTATAAAAAAAAACTTTTGTGAAAGGGAGAGACAATCAATGTGACAAACTTGAGTGTTGTCTTATTTTACGGAATTGTCACATCCTAATCTTTAGCAACCACCATCATGATCAACCAGCAGCCATGAACATCAAGGCCAGATTCTTCACCAGCAAAAAGATAACAAATTGCTGAAGGCTCAGATGATTGTTAGCAATTTTTTAGCAATGATATGTTCTCAAATTAGGGTATGTACATTATTTTTTAGACATAATGCTCTTACACACTTAATAGACTGTAGTATTCACGTAAATATAACTTTTTTATGCACTAGGAGCCAAAAAACTTGTGTCACTTGCTTTATTGCAATATTCGCTTTATTGTGGTGGTTTGGAACCCAACCCACTATATCTGTAAGGTATACTTGTATGAGGAAGATAAAACAAAATTCCAAAATTATAGAATAAGAGATTAATTTTTCTGAAAAGATAGAGGGAATATAAAAAACAGTATGTTTAATGCTTTATAGATTGTGTTTCTTATGTTCTATTTAAATATTACACAGACTTTGTCAGGTATAGAACAAAATGACATCTTTTGGAAATCAGTTTAAAAGCTCTTGCAACTCTCAAAGCCTGAGCAATGTGGAGAAAATATTAATAATGTATTTGTTATTTAAATAATTATTAAATAATAACTAAGCTATATATAATCAATTTTTTCAAATTTTGAAATTTTTGCCTAAAATGACTTAGTTTTTCTTTCTTTCTTTCTTTCTTTCTTTCTTTCTTTCTTTCTTTCTTTTTTCTTTTTTTTTTTTGACAGAGTCTTGCTCTGTTGCCCAGGCTAGAGTGCAGTGGCATGATGTTGGCTCACTGCAACCTCCTCCTCCAGGGTTCAAGTTATCCTACCACCTCAGCCTCCCGAATAGCTAGGACCACAGGTGCATGTCACCATACTTGGCTAATTTTTGTATATATATTTTTAAAGCTGGATTTCACCATGTTGCCCAGGCTGGTCTTAAACTCCTGAACTCAAGCAATCTACCTGCCTCATTCTCCCAAAGTGCTGGGATTATAGGTGTGATCCACTGTGCCTGGTCTTGGACTGGTCTTTTTACATGTAGGCATGAGTATTACCCTATTAGTCATTCTCTTTTTAAATAAGAAAGCTATAAGAAAGTTTTCAACTTATATAATGTAGGTATTTAATTCTATGTATATTTTCAAGGTGAATTTCTCTAATACTTAACAACACATTGGTTTGTGATCACAAAAGTAGAAGAAATCTTAGTTTCATTACCTACCTTTAACATTATTCACAATAGACAAGATATGGAAACAACCTAAGTGCCCATAGAAAGATAACTGGATAAAGAAACTGTGGTATATATACAATAAATTACTATTCAGCCTTTAATAAAGGAGAGCCTGCCATTTGTGACAACATGGATGAACTTGGAGGTCATCCCGTTGAGTGAAATAAGCCAGACACAGAAAGGAAAATATTACCTGATCTCACTTATATGTGAAATATTTTTTAAAAAGTCGAATATATAGAAACACAGAGTAGAATGGTGGTTACCAGGTTACCAGAGTTGTGGTGGGAGGTGCTAAGAGAGGGAGGGTAAAAAAATTTCAGCTATATAGGATGAAGCAGTCTGAAGATCTAATGTACAGAATGAGGACAATTGTTATTAACATCGCATTGTTATTGTATTGTATATAAATACTGGAAATTTACTCAGAGTAGATTTTAGGTGCTCTTACAAAAAAAAGTGCTAACTATCTGAGATAATGGAAATGGTAATTGGCTTGACTGTAGTAATCATTTTACTCTTTATATAGCAAAATATCATATTGAATACTTTAAATATATAATTTAAAAAATCATCTAACTTTACAGATACTGAATATAATGTGCCCTTTTTCATAAAATAAAGTTATTTTTACAGAAGACATGTCTTGCTCAATCACAAAATCAGGACTATAAGTATAGTCTCTGAGGTCAGTTTTCTTGCCACTATACCACAGCCAGAGTTAAGATCACAACAAGTAGAACTTCATTTGATATGGGAGGGGCCTAACATTCTCCTGGTTGCTGTTTTTCTGTCAGCACGATATTTTTACTTGAATTATTTTAAAATAATTAATGTTGTGTTTAAAATTACTACTGCTTATTGATGAAAAGAGTCAAACTCCGTAAAATATTTGATGAGATTTATTCTGAGCCAAATATGAGGACCATAACCTATGATATAGCCCCAGGAGATACCAAGAACATGTGTCCAGAGTGGTCGGGCTACAGCCTGGTTTTAGACGTTTTAGGGAGATACATCATCCATCAATATATGTAAGATGTATATTGGTTCCATCTGGAAAGGCAGGACAACCCAAAGGTGCAAGGCTCCTAGGTCACAGGTGGATTAAAAGATTTTCTGATTGACAATTGGTTGAAACACTTATTATCTAAAGATCTGGAATCAATAGAAAGGAATGTCTGGGTTAAGATAAAGAGTTATGCACACCAAGGTTTTATCATGCAAATGAAAGTTTCAGGTACCAGGCTTCTGAGTTTTTATCAGACCTAAAAAGGTGCCAGACTCCTCTTAGTTAATTATCTCCTGGATCAGGGAAAAGATCTGGAAAGGGAGGAGGATTCTCTACATAATGTAGATTTTCTTACAAGAGACAGCTTTACAGGGCCATTTCAAAGTATGTCAAATAAATATATTTTGGAGCAAAATACTTCAGTTTCTTTCAGGACCTGCTACCAGTCATGTTGGAATCCTATTTCTACAAACAGCCTATTTTGCCAGTCTTCAGATCTCTGAAGGTTAATACTGGTCAGTTGTGCCTGAATTCCAAAGGAGGAATGTATAATGAGGCATGTCCAACCTCCCTGTTCCCATCATGGCCTAAACAAGAGTTTTAGGTTTATTTGGAATGCTTTTAACCAAGAGGTGTTCCGTAAGTTGTTGGGGGCCTTCAAATTTTATTTTGGTTTTTCATATTGTACAATACTAACATTTCAAGGAAGTTTGACTCTTTTGTGGCCTCAAATGCCACATGTTAAGTAGTCAAACATAAAACAAGAAGATATGGTGGTCAGAGTTACTGCTCCCATCTTTGCCTAATTTTCAGTGACAAATCTTTAAAAATGAAATGTATATTTTTATTAAGATGTGACAGGACTTTACTTGGATTTGTTTTATTGCTAAGTAAAATTCTAATTTTACTTTATTTGAACACATTAAATATAGTATATCTTAAAATTCAATAACTGTGGCTATAATTTATTTTTTTTACAAGCACAATTTTCTGGTTTCATGAATGTGATCTTTGTTTATATTTTATATTATTTGGATATTGTTAAAGCATTGTGTCCATTTCTGGACTGCAGTTTAGAAGAAGTTTATAAAAATAGAGAAAGTGTGTATATAAAATGAGCACTTTAATGACAGGTTAAGAGAATTGACGTTGCTTAACCTGAAAAAGAAATCTCAGGAAATGTGCTAATTACCACCCTCAGGCAACTGAAGTGATTTTATAAGATGTACTGTAGTTTTTCTTTCCACTTAGAAAGGAGAGATTTGGGTCTTGTGTTAGAGGTGATGGAGCATAACAGGGATTCAGCAAGGGAGACTGCAGTCTTTATCTGTAAATATCTCTTAAGAGAAGAATACATTTAAGATGTACAATGAAATTATTACAATGAAAAGATTGAAATAACTTACTCAAGCATGTGGCATTGTCTCACCATGCCTTCATCCTAAAGATGATCAACTAGAAGCCCAAAAAGAGCGTGCTAGAGAGAACTTACATCAAGATCTTGCATCAAGCCTTATATCAGGGCTTTTGCATGTCTCTGCGCTACTTCTGAATACTTACTGAGTGACATAATATTTCATTAGAGTTGACTTCACAAAATTAATGGGAATGGAAGATCAAGCTCAGGATAAATCGAGAAATGCACCTCCTTCCAAGTGTTGCAGGTGATGGCTTATTTTGTTAGAGTAGTGAATTTCTGCCAGTGTGGCTAAAGAGGAATAGATGTGTATTTTGATTGACTTGCAATTAGAAATTATGGAATATTTGTAATGTGTCCTAGATAATTGTTCTTTTCTTTTATAAACTAGAAATAAGTTTGTAGGAGTGGGTATATTGTATCCTACCACGATTGAATAGTTTGTGCTTAGAATTTTTCACACATAGCAGTGGTGCTACTGTTTCATCATGTATAGCGTTTTAAGAGCCATGATTACCACTGACATTCCTTTTCTATGACCTGAAATTGTGTAGTAAAGTGAAGGGTGGAAATGTTTAAAGAGATTTCCTTGTTGCAGAAAACACTAAGATATAACAAAGTGGAAGAGTTGTAAATGACATGGATGATGTTTTCCCCAAACCCTCATCTGAGAAGTGTAAAACTTGAAGCCAGGAAAAAGACATGGCTGGTATTTGGAGACAGGTGAGGACTAGAAACAAGGAATCAGAAGGAAAAACAAAATTGAAAGTTGCAAATGTATTATAAGGATTGATAGGGAAACACTGATGGCAGGTTTTTAGTGACTAAGACAGTTATCATACGTATCTTTAGACAGAAAAAGACAATTCTCTCATGACACATAACTCTCTTTAAAGCATTAACATAAAGAACTTTTCTAAAAGGAACAAAGGGACTAATATTGAAAGAGGAAGTGAACAATGTGTCGAGCATTCTGAAAGGCTGACATGTATTGAAAACTAAGGTCTTCTCACTGATATTTTGTGGTTTCTCTTTGAAAAATGGAAGTGATTGTCACCTTCTGGGAGAAGATATGGTGCTATTTGAACGTCATTGGCAAGTATCTAGCTGTTTCACATCTCCAGAGAACCAAAAGTAAATTATAAAGCTGACAGAAATATTAAAATTCATCATTTTTGCTCAATGCAGGAATTTGTATTAATATTTAACTAGTCATTAAATTTTTGTATTTTGTCTTCTTCCTACTGTCAGTAAGTAAGCTTTAATAGAATTAAAGTCCATATTCACTCCCTTTTATGGCTTCTATGCCCTCAGGATAATGTCTGACACATATTAACACTCAGTAAATATTTTTATTATTGTTGTGTATAAGGCCATTGCTATTCTTATTTTTAGTATTATATGATATTGGTGTTTAGAAGGGACTTAGAACTTGGTGTAATTCCTGTGTTTTGTGATAGAAGTCTGAGGCTAGGAAAGGGGTCTGTATAAACTTATACAGGTACATAAACAGAACTTGGTTATCCTGGCTTTATCTCCTAGTCCAGAACAATACATTTTTGAGTAAACAACTTTGTTAGAGGAGATCATAGATAGTATATAGTTTTGATGAGCTTCCACATTATCTGAGATTCGATACTTTAATAACCCTCTTATTAATTGCTTAGTTTATTCATTAAAATATTGATTTGTTTATTCACCAATGTTTCTTGAGACCTATTGTGTGCTTAGCACTGGTTTACACAGAGCAGTAAACAAAACCAATAGAGTTCTCTGAGTTTATGAATTTTACCTTCTGTGATGAGGGAGAGACTATCAAATAAATAAAACATTTTAGGTCAGATGTTGAAAAGTATCATGAAAAAAAAAAAAAAAAGACCAGGCAGGGGGACAGGGGATTCTAGGAGACATTAGGGGATTAGTTTAGAATTTTAATTAGGTAGGTCATGAAAGACCTCACTGAAGAGGCGACATTTCGACAAGCACTTGAATTAGGCAAGGGAGCAAGCAATGGCCTGTTTGGGAGAGCAGCATTTCAGATGGAGGGAACAGCAAATGCAAGTCCTCTGAGTCGTGTGCTTGGCATATTTGCAGAGCATCAAGGAAGCTGATGAAGTCGGTGAAAGTGAGAATGTTGGAGATGAGCTTTGGTGAGGCCACAGTACATCTCCATCTTCATGCCCCATGTCTTCTGACTAGTGGCTTCTGTCACAGTCAGATCTCAGATATGCAAGGCAAAACTCCTGGGACTAGGCAGTCCACCTTCTCCCTATTACAGGGTGCTTTCTTCCACAACAAGCTCCCTCAGGCAAGTAACATCTGAGCCTTCTGCCAAGTTTAAATAATAAGTTCCTCCAGAATACTGAACTGGGGCTGGGAGTTAAACTTCAGTGAATGTCCTTGTATATCAGAAATTTGGAACAGTATCAATAATTTCCCCTTAGAGAACGTGCATATCTCTTCTGATGCAAGAGCCTCAGATTGCTGATGGGAGAGACAGAAATGCAAAGTAGTTTGCAAGAAGTGAAATTATTTCTATTCTGTTTCCAAAAGCTATGCAAGTATAATATATACCTTCAGAGAGTTGTTGTAGATTCAGACCATGTTTCATTTAAGGGAGCTGTGTGTTTTTCTACAAGGTTCCTCAGAGCCCCTCTAGTAACCTTTAGGGAATCATTGGATTGCTAAATCACTACATTAGCCTGCTGCCTTCTGGAAAATGCTGATCCCATTGCTTCTGTCAGCACGAGAAGTCAGCCCTTGGGCTGGAACCAACCATACTGAGAACTAACTGAGAGGTGGGGGAGGGTTGGGAAGCCCTTCAAAAGAAGTTCAGATCTTCAGGGTAGTGTAGTGGGCAAACAATCCTAGGAACTGCTGTACTAAATAGAAAGCACCTGTTTTTATTATTGCTATTCATAAAATAGCTTTTTAAAAATGCATTACAGTTTATAAAGCTTTTCCCTATCCCTTACCTCATTTAGTATCCTCTTCAATACAGTGTGGCCTTGTTATATAAAATGATACAAACCAGCACATCTGCATCACCTGAAGTTTGTTAGAAATGCCCCATGCAGACCTACTGAGCTAGCATTCACATTTAACAAGACCACTAGCCCCTTAAAGTTTGAGAACATGGCTATAAAGGCTACAGAACAATAATTTCTTCTGATTACAGTAAGGAAATAGAGAATCAGCATGATTGGGTGACTAAGCCAAGGTCACCTATTTAGTAAGCAGTGAAGTCGGGCCTCATACCCAAGCTTTGTGCCTCCTCGTCCACCAGTCTCTTGGCTGCAGTCACTTTCCGCTCCACAATCCCTTCATAGCATGCCTGCAATGTACTAGCTTTTGAAAGAAAAACAACCCTTTTTCTCTGAACCCAGACTATCACCTGCTCTTATTTTCTCCACCAGCTGTTCTGGGCTCCTCCCTTATCTGCTTGCTGATTCTAGAAATGCAAACACCCTGAAAAGCTCTGCAGCATTGCCCACATGGTGCCCTCAGTGAGTGAATCTGATAAGAATTGCTAGCGTCAGTCACTTGCTCAAGGCTTCTCTGCAAAAGCCTTCTGACCTTACTTAGAGGAAAGGGTACAAATTCAGAACAAGACAACTGAGATAATGCAGCTGGAACATACTGGTGGGTACAAATGGATTTTTCCATTTGTATTGCTTACTGTTAGGAAATAACAACAACAACAAAGCTGAGCTTAGCATCACAGAAAAACACATGTGCGGAGAGCTTCACAGCCCACCATTCAACAGAATCTTGCTCTGTCATCCACGTTGGAGTACAGTAGCGAGATCTCAGCTTAACAGAACCTCTGTCTCCTGGTTTCAAGTGATTCTCCTGCCTCAGCCTCCCAAGTAGCTGGGATCACAGGTGTGCCCCACCATGCCCAGCTAATTTTTGTATTTTTAGTAGAGATGGGGTTTCACCATGTTGGCCAGGCTGGTCTTGAACTCCTGACCTTCAGTGATCCACCCTCTGCAGCCTCCCAAAGTGCTGGGATTACAGGCATTAGCCACTGGCACCCAGCCTTTAAGGATATAAAACTATGCCTAGATGTCACTTAGATGACACTCAGAAAGTGAGTGCCTCTTTTCTCGCCAACTAATTGACCTAACAAGTAGGCAAAACTTAGTCTGCTGGGTAAACAACCTATAATCCATAGGAATTATACTTTGGGTGAGGGAAAATTCTAATAGAATTTTAAATATTTGATTCATAGTTTCTGAACTAGAATTCCTTAAGCAAGTAAACTAGAATTCCTTAAGTAAAAAAGATTCACTAAACTCAGGTTGAATTCTCACATTTTATTAGTCAGTTTGTTAACTGAAAAAAGTGACATAAGACATTTCCTGTGAACCTACTATGTGCAAGAAGGTCATCATAGTAGGTGATAGGAAAGTTCTGGTATGAGTGATATATTTCCTAAGAGCCTGCAGTTTAATAGAATTCACATATGTGTACATGTCAAAGATAATGGAAACCAAAGGGACATTTCTCCCTTAACCTCAAAGGATGAAGTTGCAATCTAGGAGTTGGCATTTGAATCATTTATAAACAGAAGGTAAGTTTGGGACATTCAGAGTCTGCAGAGTAGAGAAAGTCATGGGTGAGGTGGGAGGAACAATGTGAATAAGACACAATGAAAAATGCTAGGTTTGTATTTGGAATAGCAAATAATGTGTTGAATATGACTTGTAATCTATCAACTCAGAGACAAAAGAAATATGCTTTTCTTTTCTTATTATATATTTAATTTTACATGATGTTTTGATATACATAGATACAGTGAAATGATTACTACAGTCAAGCCAATTAACACATCTATCATCTCACATAGTTATCTTTTTGTTGTTGTTAAGAACACTTAAAATCTCCTCCCCTAGCAAATTTTTAGTATGTGTACAAATATTATTCACAAGAGTCCTTATACTGTACACTAGATCTCTATTTATCCTATACAACTGCAACTTTTTACCCTTTGATCTTCACCTCCCCATTTCTCCCTACTCTCTGACTTTGGTAACCAGCATTCCTCTCTCTGTTTCTATGTATTTGACTGTTTTTTAGATTCCATGTATAGGAGAGATGCAGTATATGACTCTCTGTGCCTGCCTTATTTCACTTAGCATGTTTTCCAGGTTCATCTATGTTGTTGCAAATAACAGGATCTCCTTTTTTGAAGGCTGCATAGTATTTTATTGTGTGTGTGTGTGTGTTTATTGTGTGTGTGTGTTATTGAGCTATGAGTTCCTTATGTATTTTGGATATTAACCACTTATCAGATATATGGTTCATATATACACAATAAAACCTAGAAGGTGGTATTTGAAATGAGCATCTTTTCACATACTTGTTTTATATTTTTATGTCCTCCTTGGAGAAATGTCTATTCAGGTCTCTTGCCTATTTTAAAACTGAGTTATTTGATTTTTGTTGTTCAGTTGTGAGTTCTTATATATTTTGGATATTAACCCCTTATCATATTACATATGCTTGTGACATATATATATATGTATATATATGTACATATATGTCACAATTTCTTTTCCATTCATCTGTTGCTGAACATGTAGATTGTTTCCATTATCTTGGCTATTGTGAATAACGCTGAAGTGAACATGGGAATGCAGGTATCTTGATAAAGTACTGATTTCATTTCCTTTGGGTATACACCCAGAAGAGGGATTGCTAGGACATGTGGTAATTGTATTTTTAATTTTTTTGAGGAACTTCCATATTGTTTGTCATAATAGCTACACCAATTTACATTCTCACTAACAAAGTGTAACTATTTTCCTTTCTCACCACCCTTACCAATATTTGTTATGTCTTGTCCTTTTGATAATAACCATCCTAACAGGTGTGATGTGATATTTCATTATGGTTTTGATTCACATTTCCATGACTAATGACATTGAGCATCTTTTCACATACCTGTTTTATATTTTTATGTCCTTCTTGGAAAAAGGTCTATTCAGGTCTCTTGACCATTTTAAAACTGAGTTATTTGATTGTTATTATTGAGTTGTGAGTTTCTTATATATTTTGGATATTAACCCCTTATCAGATACATGGTTCATAAACATTTTCTACCAATCTTTATTCTGCTTTTTCATTTTGTTTATTGTTTCCTTTGCTGGGCAGAAGATTTTTAGTTTAATGTAGTCCCATTTGTTTATTTATTTATTTTTTTGTTGCTCATGCTTGATGTCACAGCCAGAAAACAACAAAAAAATCACTGCAAAGGAAAATGTTAATAAGCTTTTCTCACATGTATTCTTCTAGAAGTTTTATGGCTCTATGTTTATATCTTTAATTCTTATTGAGTTGATTATTTTGTAGTGTAAGATAAGGTTCTGATTTTATTGTTTTGATGTGGATATACAGATTTCCCAACATCATTTATTGAAGACACTCTCCTTTCTCCATTGTATCTTCTTCCTTTGTCAGAAATTAGTTAACTATATATGCCTGGGTTTATTTCTGGACTCTCTACACTATTCCATTGGTCTGTGTGTCATTTTTCATGGTAGCACCATATTGTTTTTATCTTGGTAATATAATCTGAAATCAGGAAGTGTGATGCCTCCAACTTTGTTTTTCTTTTACAGGACTGCTTTGGCTATTCAGACATTTTTGTTGTTCCATAAAAATTTTAGAATTGATTTTCCAATTTCCATGAAATTGAAATTATTAGAAGGATTGTGTTGAATCTGTATACTGCTTTGAGTATAAATAATATTAACATTATTAATATTTCAATCTATGAACAAGAGATATATTTTGTTTGTATCTTCTTCAATTTATTTCATCTTACAGTTTTTCAAGTGTACAGATATTTTACCTCATTGGTTGAATTTATTTCTAAACATTGTATTTTTTTAATGCTATTGTAAATGGATTTATTTTCTTGATTTCTTTTTTGGACAGGTAATATTTAGTGTAAAGATATACAATTGATATTTGTATTTTTTTAATCCTGCAACTTTACTAAATTCGTTTATTAGTTGTAAGAGTTTGTTGTGAAGTCTTTAGGGTTTTCTACATAAAGGATCATGTCACCTGCAAATAGAATAGTTTTTATTTGGCTATCTTTTATATTTTTTCTTGTCTGGTTATTCTTGCTGGTACTTCCAATACCATGTTGAACAGAAGTGGTGCGAGTAGGCATCCTTGCCTTAAGCCAGACCTTAGAGAAAAGCATCTGGTTTTCTCCCATTGGTTTTAATGTAGGCTATTCATAAGTGGCCTATAATATGTTGAGTAAATTTCCTTCTACACCTAATTTTTTGGTGAGTTTTTATATAAAAACTCTGTCAAATGCTTTTCCTGTATTTATTGAAATATATATATATATTTATATATATATTTACATATATATATTTGTATTTATCATGAAATGATAAAAACTCTGTCAAATGCTTTTCCTACATTTATTGAAATATATATATATATACATATATATATATATACACATATATATATATA
>CAUYQU010006978.1:0-28582 GCA_963574635.1 Cheracebus regulus | reverse complement strand
GCAGAATTAGTTTTACAGTATGTCCAAGGATGATTTGGAGGCTTGTAATATAGCACAAAGTTAGAGGAAAACTTCTAGAAGCAAAGGAGTCACAGAGGAAGTGAGCCCTAAAATGTGCATATAAATTCTTAAAGCACACACACACACACACACACACTTTAACTGCTAAAGTATACATGCCACAACAAGATTTCAGAGACTCAGATATAAAAGCAAAAGCTGGAAGCTCACAAAAGTAAGAGAAAACTTCAGTTATGTACCATTTTAGGAGAAGCAGAGTTTGGAATTTTAACCCAACCCAAGTTAACTGCTTTTCAGAAATTATCACTTTTAAGGAAACCCTAACAGGACAGATCCTAGTGTTAGGAAAGAAAATAGAACATGTATGTGCTTTGAGTGGAGCGGGTTAGAGCAGGTGGTTTAATTAGAGAAAGTGGTCAGGGAAGACTACCACTGAAGAGGAGTACATGGCCTAGTGGATAGTTTATCTACAGCAAGTACTTTTCAACCAATTAACCAGCAAATGTCATTAGTGACTCACTTTTAGCAGAAACACTACCAATAAATTCTATGAATTATGATCATGGAGCTGAGAACTAAGCTGGATCAAGTTTCTGCCTATAAGTCTGACTCTCCTTAAAGTGTTAATTCTCTAGTTTGTATAAGATTTTATAGGTTTTCAGTGATTATATATAAGATTTCTCCTTCTGAACTCATTTAACAATCAAAATTATTATTTTTTTTAGCAATAGAGAGCATTTATTGAGTACTTTTCTTAAGTACAGTTCTTACTGCTTTGTAACTGAGCCACTTATCTATTGCTTAGTAAAATGCTACCCAGAAAAAAGAAAAAAAAAAGCTTAAAACAATAACAATCACTAACTGTGTTCATAAATCAGGGGGTTGAGTGGGCGCAGAATTTCTCATGTAGTTGCACCCAGGCTGTGGCTGGAGCATGGACTGGCCCATCTTGAAAGGTTTTCTATCTCTCTCTCTCTAACATCAGAAATCTTACCAAATTCTTGGTATTCACCATGTAGTTTTTTAGTATTAGTAAATTTCTTTAAAAAAAAATAACCCTTATTTTAGGATCAGGAGTACATGTATAATTTTGTTATGTAGGCAAACTGGTCACAAGGGTTTGTTGTACGGATTATTTCATCACCCAGGTACTACACCTAGTACCCAGTAGTCTTTTTTTTGTCTGATACTCTCCCTCCTCCCAACCTCCACCTTCAAGTAGGCTCCAATGTCTGTTGTTCCCCTCCTTGTGTTCATGTGTTCTTATCATTTAGCTCCCACTTAAAGTGAGAATACGCAGTATTTGGTTTTCTGTTTCTGTGTTAGTTTGCTAAAGATAGTGGCCTTCAGCTGTATCCATGTTCCTGCAAAGGACATGATCTTACTCTTTCTTTATGGCTGGATAGTATCCCATGGTACATATCTACATTTTATTTATCCAGTCTACCATTAAAGGGCAATTAGGTTGGTTCCATGTCTTTATTGTGAACAGTGCTGCAATGAACGTGTGCATTCATGTGTCTTTATGATAGGATGATTTATATTACTCTGGGTATATACTTAGTAATGGAATTGTTCCGTCAAATGCTAACTTTGTTTTTAGAACTTCAAGAAATAACCACACTGCTTTCCACAATGGTTGAACTAATTTACACTCCCACCAACAGTGTATAAGTGTTCTCTTTTCTCCAGAGCCTCACCAGCACCTGTTATTATTTGACTTTTTAATAGTAGTCACTCTGACTGGTATGAGATGGTATCTTATTGTGGTTTTGATATGTATTTCTCTAATACTTAGTTTTCTTGCTATGCTTGGGCACATGCATGCCTTCTTTTTGAAAAATGTCCATGTTTTTAGCCTACTTTTTAATCAGAGTGTTCAATTTTTGCTCATAAATTTAAGTTCCTTATAGATTCTGGATACTAGGGCTTTGTTAGATGCATAGTTTGCAAATATTTTCTCCCATTTTGTGAGTTGTATGTTTACTCTGTTGATAGTTTCATTTGCTGTGCAGAAGCTCCTAAGTTTAATTAGATTTCATTGGTCAATTTTGGCTTTGCTGTAATTGCTCTTAGTGCCTTCATAATAAAATCTTTGCCTGTTCCTATGTTAAGAATGTATTGCTTAGGATAACTTCCAAGGTTTTTATAGTTTGGGGTTTTATATTTAAATCTTTAATCCATCTTTAGCTGATTTCTATTTATGGTTTAAGGAAGGGGTCCAGTTTCAATCTTTTGCATATGTTTAGCCAGTTATTCCATTACCATTTATTGAAAGGGAATCCTTTCTCCACTGATTGTTTTGGTTAGCTTTGTCAAAGACCTGATGGTTGTAAGCACATACCCCTATTTCTGAGCTCTTTATTCTGTGCCATTGATCTGGGTGTCTGCTTTTGTACCCTGATGTTTGGGTTACTGTAGCTCTGTAGTATCATTTGAAGCCCAGTAGTATGATGCCTCTAACTTTGATCTGTTTGCTTTGGATTGCCCTGGCTACTCAGACTCGTCTTGGTTCCACATGAATTTTAAAATAGTTTTCCCTTGTTCTGTGAGGAATGTTATTGGTAGTTTGATAGAAACAGCATTGAATCTGTAAAATGCATTGGGCAGTATGACTATTTTAGCAAAGTTGATTTTTTCTTCTCTGTGAGCATATATTGTTTTTTTTCATTTATGTCATCTCTGGTTTCCTTGAGCAGTGTAATTCTCTTTGTAGAGATCTTTTACCTCCCTGGTTAGCTATATTTCTAGGTAATTCATTCTTTTAACGGCAATTGTGAATAGAATTATGTTCTTTTAACGGCAATTGTGAATAGAATTTTAAACCAATTGTTATTGGTTTGGCTGCTCTTGGTTTATAGGAATGCTGGTGATTTTTGTACATTAATTTTGTATCCCAAAATTTTTCTATATTTATCAGCTTATGGAGCTTTTGAGCCAAAACTGTAAAGTTAACTAGATATAGAATCATGTCATCTGAAAAGAGAAAATTTGACTTGCTCTTTATATTTGGATTCCCTTTATTTCTTTCAATTTCCTGATTGATCTGGCCAGGACTTCCAATACTGTGTTGAATAGCAGTGGTGGGAGATGGCATCCTGTCTTGTGCTGGTTTTCAAGGAGAATGCTTCTAGCCTTTGCTCATTCAGTATGATGCTAGCTATAGATGCCATAGATGGCTCTTATTTTTTGGTATGTTCCTTCAATACCTCATTTTTTTGAAAATTCTCACCATGAAGGGATGCTGAATTTTATCAAAGTCTTTTCTGCTTCTACTGAAATTATCAAGTGAATTTTGTTATCAGCTCTGTTTATGTGATAAATCACATGTGTGGATTTGTGTATGTTGACCCATCCTTGCATCCCAATCATAAAGCCTACTTGATTGTGGTGGTTTAGCCTTTTGATGTGCTGCTGGATTTGGTTTACTCCAATGGCAATGGCAGTGTGGTAGTTGCAGGGACAGGTAAACTCATGCTGCTAGTAGCAGCACAGCAGGGTGCACATGAACACATGTGCTGGCAGAGAAGGGGAGGCAAGGTCCACCCATTCATAGACATGCCAGCAATGTGGGTTTGGCCATAGGCAAGTACGTGTAGGCAAGGAAGTATGGGGGAGAATGCAGTAGGGAGAGGGTATGGGCAGACTGGTATATGTCTGCAGTGGCCACTCTACTGGAGCTCTCTGAGGCTTGGCATGGTTCATCAGTGCAGAAGCTATAATGAAGGCTCCCAGGATATACGCACCCTGAGCTCCTGAGGCTGCACTGCAAGCAGCTATGGCCAAGATAGGGCCCCAGAAGAGGCCAGCAGACTGAGGAGTGCTTAGGTCAGACTGGTACAGTCTCATGGGCAAGATCACTTTGCAGAGTTCACATTCAACAGTTCCCCTAGGGCTAAAGTATCCTATGGGACAAACTGAGCCTAGAGGGATTGGCATTCCTGTCTGGGTTACACTGCACATGTTCCCACACCAATCCCTCTGTGCTCCACTCTGGCTAGAGTTCTGCACCTACCACGTCTCTAAGCTGCTCTGTCTGCCAACTCAAGTGTCTATGTTGGTCATGGAGTCTTCTCCTATTGAGATTCCAGAAGCCCATGGTGAAAGCAGGTTGTTTGCCTGTTAAACTGACTCCTTACCTAAGAAACACTGGGGGCCAGGAATGAGTCCTGGTGTGCAGTAGCCCCATTCAGGATTCTACACTTCCTCTCCATCTTCCCTCTGTCCACCGTCAATGACTTCCCTCTGAAGATCTGCTCAGAGCGGGCTGGTCTTCCTGATGTCCTGGTCCTCGGGTAGCAGGTATTCCTTCTGGCTGCATCTGGTCGGTCATCTTGTCCCTGGTGCTGAGTATTGGTCATCCTCTTTAGGTCATGAGCTTATTAGTCTCCACTGTACCTAGCCCAGTGCTAACATTTCCAAATTAATCTTACATTGTAAATGCTTTTGACATATGGAATTTCTGGAATACAGACATGTGTTAACTTTGTTCATGTGTATTCCTGGACTAATTATCACACCAATCACTTTATAGGTTTTCAGTTGTGGTCTAATAATGGTCTAATGCATCTTCATATTGTGATCACACTACAATAATTTGAGGCATGATAAGTCAACAAAGGCAGGACAGCTTAGAGAAGTTAAGTGACTTGCCAAGGTCATACTGTTAGTATTCCTTCTAAAGTGTGCTGCCCTGTTTAGGGTTACTGTTCAAGAATGGCAGAAAGTGCAGAGCGCTATGGAAGACAATATCCTTGAATTATACATGCTATACTATCCTCTTTTGATTAATATGAAGGATGTGTGCACAGTAATTACAAGAGATAAGTAACTGTGCACTTGCTATGTGCCAATACTGTGTCAAGTCATTCTTGCCTTGTCTGAGTTGTCTTTTACAACACTTCTATGAGAGTAGGTATACTATTACTATTACTGTGTACAAGAAAGGAATTGAGAAGATTGTCCAAGGACACAGTTAGAAAGTGAGAGTCAGGATTCAAACTCAGGTTCATCTGACTCCCAAGTTATTCACATAACCATTGCCTGGTGAGCTTTTGCTACCAAAGCTATTTCCTAGTCCTAGAGGCAGCAAGCTCCAAGTTATATGGTGGGTGGAAAAGATAGGGACTCTTGAGTCCATGATTTAAGGTAGTGATTTCACAGTGAGTTAAGTGCTGAAGACAGAGATGCAGTATAGGTTAACTGTAGCAATTTGGGATCGTTCTCTCTAAATTTTAATTCCAGATCTTTGTTTTTTGTAGTACTTTATACCTCTTCTCTCCATCTCCCCCATTCATTTCCTCCCAAATATGGCTTCCAGAAAAATGCTTTCTGTTTTTAATAGATTCTTTTAATGGCTTCCCCTTTATTCTGTTTTTTTTTTTCTGAATTTGTATATAAGCATCATGTTTTCTTCTCCATCTGCTATTTTTATCTGTATGTTTTAAACTTTAACCTCTATTAACCATTATTCTGTAGTTAGATAGCTGGATATTTTCCTTTTTTGGCTCACGGGGATATTCTAGACAGAACTCAGAAATAACGTGAATCATTTATCTTGTACACTCATTAATCGCTTTGTGTTATTAAAACATGTAGCTATGTAATAACATTAGGAAACTTATTTTTCACATGTAACCCAGTGTCCTTCTTCAGCAATTAATATTGTAAAGTCTTGTAGGAGGAAGATCTCTGACAATGTTTGTATTTACAGAATTTTTCTGCTTCAATAAACAGTGTGATTCTAGACAATTATATTTCTAAACATGAAATCTGTAATCCATCATATTGTTTTGGCTCACGTTTAATGTCCGTGTTAGAGACAAATGAAAACTCCTTTTGGTCATAATGTAATCTGTATCTGTGAGAAAGTATATGATGATAATGCCCATTGTTCATGGAGCATATTTATTGAGTACCTTCTGTGTGCCAGGATGTGTAAGACATTCTGCATGAATATTCTATTTGGACTTCCATTTTAGACTTACAGAAGTTCAGTTGTTCAAGGTCATAGAAGTTATTCAGATTTGTATCTCAGAATTTGACCACTTAACTACTTTGCTATATAAGCCTACATAGATCTTTAAAATATGTTTGGCAAATATTTATTATATATAGAAATATTTAACTGAGAAAAGTTGACAAAGGTACTTGCTTTAATAGAGCAAGTTTTCTAAAAGAAAAAAGATGAAGAGATACATATTTCATGTGCCTTCATCACTAAGATTTATAATATTGTAGAAAAAAAACAGAAAAATTCTTTCCTTTCACTAAGTCTCAGTTTCTTTATCTATAAAATGAGAAGTTTACTTGCTGAGGATTCTTAGTTTCTGCCCTCAACTCAAACCACATTTATCCCACTTTTATTTATTTATCTTTTTTTGAGAGACAGGATATCACTCTATTTCCCAGGCTGCAATATAATGGCACACTCATACCTCACTACAGCTTTCCCTCCCAGTCTCAAGTAAACCTCCACCCTCAGCCTCCCAAGTAGCTGGAACTTCTGGTGTGTATCACTACGCCCAGATGATTAAAAATAAATAAATTTGTAGAGTCAGGGGGTCTCATTTTGTTGCTCAGGCTGGTCTCAAACTCCTAGGCTTGAGCCATCCTGCTGCCTTAGCCTCCCAGTGTTAGGATTACAAGTGGGAACCATTGCAATGGCCCATGCTACTCTTAATAAGTTGGTTCATTCTTTGGTTTTTCCTTTGCATTTCTGTTTTAGTCCCTGATTCTTAATAGCCACAAATGCTACTGAGAGGGTTGCAAGGGGGCCAAGCTGCTGCTATGCTATGACACAGCCTAGAAGCTATCAGCAGAGTTCCTCATCTCTGCTTAACTAACTCCTCTCCCCCTACCTGTTCCAGATGGCTGATAACCTGCCACCTTGCTTGTGGGCTCTTTGCCATTCCCACAGATGGGCCCAAAATGACAGAGCCAGGAAACAGTCTAGGAAAATCAAATGCGGTCATTACAAATTATTACTGACAGCTGTTCAGTGGTCACCATGAAATGAATTTGCCCACCCATCTGGATTCCAGAATGGTGGGTCAATATAGATGAATCTTTATGCTAAGCTATAATGTAGAAATACTGTAGCTAATTTAACTGGTATTAGGACTAAAATGGATATACCTTCTTATGTGATATTCCTGCACACACACCAAGTGCCAGTATATAGTTCATGCAGCTCAAGCCACACTAAATTTGTTAATGAAACCCTATCATCACTTCATTCATCAATATATATATTAATATGGGTCACCTACTCTGTGCCAGGCATCTTGCTGGGCTCTGAGAATATTGAAACTATGACTAAAAGACGACTATTTTCTCTTAAAAAGCAAACATGATCTTTAGGTATACTGGCTTATTGGACTTCAGTGTTACACATTTACCATAATTTTTGTCACAAATATGTAGACTGCCAGAAAAATCTATTATTCTATTGTTTTTGGATGGTATATAGATCAGTCAGCCTCAACCTTCTTGGCACCTGGGACTGGTTTCATGGAAGACAATTTTTCCATGGACGGGGTGGGAGGAGTCGGGGATGTTTTGGGATGATTCAAATACACTACATTTATCATTCAATTCTCATAAGAAACGCACAAACTGGATCCCTCACATGTGTGATTCACAATAGGGTTTGGGCTCCTATAAGAATCTGATGCCACCATGAAACTGACAGGAGGCAGAACTCAGCTTCACTCACTCACGTTCACCCGCCACTCACCTCCCGCTGTGTGGCCTGGTTCCTAACAGGCCATGGACTGTGTGCTATGTGCCCCAGAAGCTGGGGATCCCTGGTATAGAATTTTTTTTGGCAGGGGGGCGGGGACAGAGTTTCACTCTTGTTGCCCAGGCTGGAGTGCAGTGGTGCAATCTTGGCTCACCACAACCTCCGCCATCTGGTTTCAAGCAATTTTCCTGCCTCAGCCGCCCGAGTAGCTGGGAATATAAGCACGTGCCATCACATCTGGCTAATTTTGTATTTTTGGTAGAGCCTGGGTTTATCCGCGTTAGTCAGGCTGGTCTCAAACTCCTAATCTCAGTTGATCTACCTGTCTCAATCTCCCAAAGGGCTGGGATTACAGGTGTGAGCCACTGCGTCCTGCCCCCCGGTGTAAGATTTAAAAATAAGGGTATAGTCTTAAATTGTTCTTTTAGTAACCAATACATTTTGAAGTATATAAACATGGCTGGTTGAGAAAGAAAACTGAATAATGTTCCTATCCACAGGTGGAATTGGAATAGAGAGGCGGTGTTGCTGACTTTGTGTTGTAATAGAGCTTGTTAATCTCTTCTTGTAACGTATTCAGAATAGAAGAGAATTGCATATATTCCATTTCCTATGAAGCTTTGCCATCACTTGAGGCAACTGCAGTAGATGTATTTAGTTTCCTATTCAAATAGGTCACAGACTCCCAGTGTCAATTTTGCTCTCGTATTGATCAAACTGACTTCTCTTTTTCAGCAAACCACTGTCACCTTGAGTTGCAAATAAGTAACTAGCTGAGGCAGGAAGAGCTTCTGCCTTGCCCAAGAAAGCTCTAAGAATCTGAAATCAGTTTGATTTCCTTGAAGATGAAGAAATAGAGTCAACAAAGACCCTAGTTCACCCAGAATACTCTCCATTTATGCCACATGTTCCAACATCTGACTGATCAAGATTCTTTTTTTCTCTCTCTCAAAAGCATCCTTGCTTGGAAATAAGTTATACAGTCATGCAATTACCTTAGACATGACCAAACTTCTCTGCACTCCCCGCCAATTCTAAACGGCCCAAAGAAGGCAGGGTATAATACATTCCAGAAAGAGATTTAGCCAATAAACATGACTGTATCATAACAGAAAATATCTTCACTCATGTTCACTATGATTAAATTCTTCTGCTAACAAAGACATTTTCATATATTCTTAAGCTTAATGTGATATTTGCCTTAATACTATAGAGTGAGAGAGAGGTAGAGTTGATAATTAAAAATAAAATAAAACTAAAGCTCATTTGCACATTTGCTTTTAACAGACATAGGTAAAAGTCATGTGTCTATGAAGAGTGAAGTAGATAAAAATAACACCAACACAGTAAGCACTAGTTTCCAGCTTAGGAAAGGAGGTTGCCTTTCCAGGGCATTGGACTTATAAATTTCTATTTCAGAGAGGATCCGATCTGGAAAATACAGGCACGAATAAGACAAGGGAGCAATGACAATAAAACTACCTTGGGTAAAAATGGAAGTGGTCATGATCCTGTCATTAGGACAGAGACTTGTTTCCGTGAGTTACAGCAGCTGGGGAGGAAAGTGTCTGCAACTCTGAGGAGGAAGACACATCAAAACGATCAATCAGGGTTAACCCTGAGGAACAAATAAACACTTGGAAAAAGGAAAATGAAGGCAAATGGGGAGGAGAAGACTTTGTGAACATTGGAAGGTGTAAAAAATTAAGAGAGACTTCTGGTTTCCAGTGTGGCATGTAGGAAGCTTGGAAGTTGTCAGTACTGTGGGTTCAACCAAAAACAGAAAAACGAACAAACTGAAAATCAACAACCCTTCTTATAATAATTAGAAAATTGAGGTCACAGGGCAAAACACTGCCTCCAAAACTGGAAAAACAGGCAGATACAGAAAATCACAGCTTAATAGAGCAAAAGTCTAAGACCAGAAACCCACCACTGCATCCAGTACTCAGACAGAAAAATTCAGCTATAATTGATGAACCCCTGCTCAGTATAGACAAGCTTGAGATTTAAAAACTCCAGTGGTGGCTGGTCTTAAGATGACCCCAGTGCTTTTCTGAGTTTTACCTCTAGGAATCCCATCCAGTTCTCAGAGTGAAAATCAGAGAAAAATCAACTCCTCTTTCAGGTAGCAGAAAGGAAAAAGTAATCGTTTTGAAATATATCCACTGTATTTTGTTCTCGTTAACACATGCATGCCCTCAAGATAAACTATTTCACTGGAGCCTGACCACCTCAGGTTTTACCAGAACCTGATTGACCTGGGGGAAAAGAAGTATTCCACTTGAACTTCTCCAATCTTCTATATGGACATAGAAAATACTCAGATCTAGCCCCCTCCAGCCTCCCACGTAGGCAGCTGAAAATAGTTAACTCCAGTCCCTGCTAGCCTTACTGTCTTACTTGAATGTAGGGGCAGTGGGAAGAGAACACCAAAGTAGTTGTGAAGGTTACAACCCAGGGGCACAGGTTCACTAAATGATTGAGACCTAATCATATAACTACAAAATGTTTCTCTTCCTCCCACATCTTACCACTCTATCAGTATGGCTTTTATATGAAAGGATTACAACTCAAAAAACTGAGCAACCCAGAGAACATTTAAGAAGTCACTAGGAAGAGAAAACAAAAACAAACAACAAAAAACCAAGGGAGACAAAAACAAGAACACCAGAGAAGAAAGTTTGCCTTTGAAACCTATAGCTATAGCTAACAGTAAACTCAGCCAGATAAAGAGCTGAATGATGAAAACACATGGACCCAGGGAGAGGAACAACACACAGTGGGGCCTGTCAGTGGAGTGTGGAGCAGGAGAGAATCAGGAGAAATAGCTAATGCATGAGAGGCTTAAGAGGTGATGGGCTGATAGATGCAGAAAACCACCATGGCACACCTTTACCTATGTAAGAAAGCTGCACAATCTGTACATGCATCCCAGAACTTAAATAAAAAGGTTTAAAAAAGACTTCATATAAGACTTATCTCTGTTCCTTTAACCCAGTACATCATCTTCAGCTTTCAACCAAGAATAACACAACATACTAAGATACCAAAATACAGTTTGAAGAGGCAAAACAAGCATCGGAACCAGACTCCATTATGGCAGAGATTTTGAAAATATAGATAGGAATTTAAAATAACTATGATTAATATGCTAAAGAGTCTAAAGAATAAAGTAGACAAACATAAGAACAGATGATTGATATAAGCAGAGAGGTAAGGACCCTAAGAAAGGATCAAAAGGAAATTCCATATATTAAAAGAACATTGTGAGCAGTAATTAAAAATGCCTTTGATGGACACATTAAGAGACTACACATGACTGAGGAAAGAGCTAGGGAGCTTGCAGACATGGTAATAGCAACTTTGAAAACTGAAATGCAAAGAGAAATAAGAATAGGAGAGATAACAACAGAATATTCAAGAACTCTAAAAAATCACAACAGGTATAAAATTTCTGCAATGAGAAAACCAAAAAAGAAAGAAGCATGTGTTAAAGTAATAATGACTGAAATTTTTCTAAAATTTATGACAGACATCAAACTACAGGTCCAGGAAGCTCACAGAACACCAAGTAGGATAAATAACAGTGAATACATGTCTAAGTAGATCATATTCAACCTGCAGAAAAATTATAACAAGAGAAAATCTTGAAAGAAAACAGAATGAGAGTTGGCAGGAGTCATCTTTTTATATAGGAACAAAGATAAATATTCCATTGGCCTTCTCTTCAGAACCTATACAAGCCACAAGAGGGTACAGTGAAATATTTAAAGTTTTAAAAGTAAAAACAACAATAAAAAATTAAAGTAACTTAGAAACTTAGAATTCCATAAGATTTCTTATAGTGAATGTAGTTTTCAGAAATAAAGGAGAAACATTTGTAGACAAAAATGGGAGAATCTATCACCAATAGGTGTGCCTTGCAAGAGATGTTAAAAAAATTATTATTGTATTATAACTGATACATTATCCATCTCATTTCTCTGTGGTGAGAACATTGAAAGGCTTCTCTACTATGTTGTATAGTAATATACAATATGTTACTGTTAACCACTGTGACCCTACTATGCAATAAAATACCAGAACGTATTCCTTTTAGTTGCCACTATGTACACTTTGGCCAAACTCTCCCCCTTCTTCCCTTCCACTACCCTTCCCCGGTCTCTGGTAACCACTGTTATAGTCATTGCTTCTGTGACATCAACTCTTTCTTGTATAAAAAAATTCACATATAAATGAGATTATATGGTATTTGTCTTTTGGCATCTGGCTTATTTCACTTAAATGATGTCCTCCAAGTTCATCTGTGCTGTTTCAAATGGCAGAATTTCATTCTTTTTGTGACTGAATAGTATTCTATTGTATATATGCACTGCATTTTCTCTGTTCATCTGTTGTTAGACACTTGGGTTGATTACATATCTTGGCTATTGTAAATATTGCTGCAATAAACATGAGAGAGAAGATATCCCTTTGATATACTGATTTTATTAACCATATATCTGAGGGTCTATTTTATCACAGATATGGGGGTAACACTGTTCACACATTAATGTATTTGGTACTGTGGACATCATAATTACTCCAGTATTATAAAGAAGTGTAATATGCAGAATATGTACAGAATTAAACAACTTACTGAAGGCTCTATGAGTGAATAGAAGAATTTAGATTAAATCTTAAGTCTGTCTCATTCTAGAGTGTGTTTATCCCCTACCCTCCTACACCAATATATGTTATTCTGCATGCAATTTAAAATAAATATATTATAGTTACTCAAATTTGCCTGCTTCTGAATTAAAACACCAATTTAGGCTGAAAATGTGAATAAAAACAGGAAGAACAAGGAAGAGATGTTGAGACTGAATTATTTAAATATGACCATCTTCAAAGCCATATGTATAATACTAAATTCAGAATTTGTAAACTCTCTAAAAGATGCAATTGGTAACACTTCCAATGTTCAACTCTCTTTTAATCCTTCTTCCTCTTAAGGAAGAGATCTTGAGGATTATCTGGTTCAGCTTTTAGACAAATACCCATTAAAAACTAATTGCCAAGTTCTTTTTTTAAGACTACATCTGTCCAGAGCTGGGCCTTTTCTCTTCTAATGCAAGGACTCAGAATCTGGATCATAGTCTTTTGAGACCAATTATAGTGATATTTTATTTTTGGATTTCATAATTTAGCCAATGTCTGGCATACAGAAGATTCCAATTATGGATTTACTGAATGTGTGCTAAATATATGTGTCTGAACATTTCTGCAGTCCCAGAAAGAGACTTTTCTTTCATTTTTATAATACTCAAGATGATTCTCTCCCATCCCCCACCTCCCACTGTCTTCTCTTCCTCCTACCCTCTCTCCTTTTATCTTACTTTCTGCTCCTTCCTCCTTAATTTCTAAAAGGCCACTCATATGATGGTGGATATTAAAGAGGATCCACTCTTTTTTTTTTTTTTTGGTCTCATGTTAATACCTACTAACTAGCTTGGAGCCTTTATAAAACTTTAGGTAGTTATTTTATTGCCCGTTTACTCCTTATGTTGCTTTCTTCTTCAAGTGGCCTCGGCTTACTTTCTTTTTTAACTCTATTGCTTTCTTTATTCTATAGCATTTTCTTTTTCATTGATTTCTGTTTTATAAGAATTCATTTTATTATAGGATCTATGTTCTTTTTTTCTCCAGGATTTCCAAGATTGAAGGTTAAGCAATGTCTTCCTTCCTTCTGCTGTATAGGTGTGTACCATCACGGGAACTTTCTTCAAAGGTTAGGAAAGGAAAACAATCTCAGAACAGTGGGTTAGAATATATAAAAGCCATTGGTTACTCTGGCTTCTTCCACACCAGGGAATATCTTACCTATACATAAAAGATTCTCTTCTCTTAGTAAGTACATTCTGTTATTACTTCCTACCCTGGGGAAAGACATATGATAAAATAATAACCGAGAATAGAAAAAAAACTAATCAAATTACTTTTGCAAAAATTCTCATTCTTTATTGTACCAGATCTGTTTTCCAATATTCCATTGAAATGATGTATTTTTAAGCCATATAATTATTCATTCTGTTTTACTTCATTTCTATCACTCATTGTAGTTCCTTAGGAGAGATTTTTTTTTTATGTGGTTATTTATTGACCTTGTTCTCCAAGTTACCTATGGGTGGGTATGAATGAGATTATTGACATCAGTATGGAAATGAGTTTGGGAAGCTTTTTGACCACAAAGGAATACATAAATGTTTATCTAAATTGTAAAGATTACTAAAGGTCATAAATTTCTGCTATGGTTTTAGTCAACTTTTAAAAAATCAGAACTATGTTAGGTGGAACCAGATGAAACAAATCTAAGAATATTGAAACCATGAAGGTGAGGAACCTTTGAGAAAAATGACAACTTGAGTTAATGTTCAGGAGGAAGTGTATTAATAATATGTATATGTAATGCTTAACTTCAAAGCTAAACTTCTGATGGTATATTTAAAAAAAAAAAAAACAGGTCATGATTTATAGTGAGAACTTGCCATAAGAAAATTAGACTTAGCAGCTTGCTATTGATCCATTCAATGAGTAGTAACAAACATTTTTTTCATCAGCTTTGCATTTGCACATTTATCTGTTTCAAAAGCCAATTCAATAAAGCCTTTTATTTGACATTACCTTTCCATGTTCTATACTATTTGCTTTGGTTAGATTGAACTATGATTGTTGATATAGTTTCCTGAGGGCATTGGTATACTTACTACTGCAGAATTATTTATTTCACAAGACTTCTTTGTCCCTTTCCAAACTGCTATCTTTTCCACTGTGAAATGATCTGGGTTTGCAAGCAGGAATATAAGTTTGGTATCTCATTGTGCCACCACCCAATAATGCCTGCTATGTTTACATAACTTTTCAATTATGTGACCCTATTCAATATTATGATGAGGGGCCTGAAATGAGATTTTTCTCAGGTATCTTATCCACTTTCATGTAGAAGTTCTAATCTTTGCATGAATAGCAAAATTAGTATTTGGGTAACACAAACACTGAAGCCCCTGAATTTTAAGAAAGGAGATTCTCAACTTGAGAAAAAATACAGGCTCTAAACTTCCAATTGTATGTGACAAATCACTAAAAATGAAACCATAACGTGTGTACATGTATGTTTATAATCTCTCAGGATTTAGTGAATTTGCAGTCATAAATTTGCTTCTGACTTATTAAATTGAGAGTTGAAAACCCTTTCAGTAAGCAGAATGAAAGGAACAGTGAAATAGCTTAATGTCTCCATGTCTTCCTTCCCCACAACCCTGCTTTCTTTTGCTTTTATCTAGTCTACTACAACACTCTTGAACATGTAATGCTTATTCGTGATGCAGCATGGCATAGGGGTTCAAAATGTAGACCTCAAGGCAAGTCATCTGTATTCAAATCTCAATCTGCCTTTAAGCACCTGGGTAGCCTTAAACAAAACCTAATCTCTCTGTGTTTCAATGACCTTGAGTATAAAACATGAGGGGAAAAAAAAAAAAAAAAAACAAGGTCCAGCAAAGTGGCCCATGCCTGTAATTCCACCACTTTGGGAAGCCAAGGCAGGCAGGTCACCTGAGGTTGAGAGTTTGAGACCAGCCTGACCAACATGGAAAAACTGCATCTATACTAAAAATACAAGATTAGCCAGGTGTGGTGGCACATGCCCTTAATCCCAGCTACTTGGGAGGTTGAGGCAGGAGAATTGCTTAAACCTGGGAGGTGAAGGTTGCAGTGACCCAAGATCGTGCCACTGCACTCTAGCCTGGGCAACAAGTGTAAATATCCATCTAAAAAAAAAAACAAAAGTACTTGACATTACCTAACCACATTCATATGACTGTGGTTAATTTAAAATGAGATATATTTAATCGTTACTTAAAATATAAATGTCCATTATTGTTAATAACTGCCATTACCATATTTGATGGCCATCTATTGATTTGCCTGCATAATAACCCTATCCTTTCCTTGCAAACAACTCTTTAAGTCTCCTTGAGAAATGTCTTTTCTTACCGTGGGTTTGTTGGACTCCTACTCAAGGTACTTTGTCCTGCTCAAGCCAAGCAGTGACCATGAGACAATCCTCCTAGGGCAGTCAAATCTCCAATTCATGCAATTAAAAAAAAAAGTCAACAATACTGCATTGTATGCTTAAAAATTTGCTAAGGGGGTACATATTGTCATGTGTTCTTATTACAAATAATTAGAAAACTTCTAGAGGTGATGGATAGGTTTGTGGCATAGATTGTGGTAATGGTTTCACAGGTGTATATTTTTCATAGCACACAAGTATTAGGTCCACATTTATAATTTTTACACCTATATGAACTATAACCACCCTTTATCTAGAGGATTTTCTACACCACAGAAACTGCTTTATGCCCTCTCCCATAAGATAACCAATAAGATAACTACCCATAAGATAACCAATATTCTGATGTCTATTATCACAGGATTTTTTTGGATGTTTTCGAAGTTTATATAAATGTGTTCATAAGGTACTCTTTTATGTCATTTTTGACAACAACATGTCTGAGATTCATTCATGTAATATAGCACTAGATGTTTTTCACTACTGCGCAGTTATGTGATTGTAGGAATATACCACATTTTATCTTTTCTCCTGCAGATGAACATTTGGATTTGATAATTATGAATAAAACTGCTATGAGCATGCTGGTATATATCTCTGGATGAGCAAATGCAACTATTTCCATTAGTATTTTCCCAGGAGTTAAATTATTAGATCATAGAATATGATGTATATTATCTTAAGAGACTGTGTCAAAGGATTTTTCAAATAAGCTAAACTGTACATTTACCATCATTAGGTAAGAATTAAAATTGTTCTATTTCATCATTAATACTTGGTATCAATAGTCTTTTTAATTGCTTTAGGAGTGGGAATGTAGTAGTATCTCAGTGGGCTTTTATTTTGTATTTTCCTAGTGGCTACTTCTATTGTTAAATTTTCTACAACTTTTCAGACATTTGGATTTGTATTTTGTGATGTATTTTCTTCACTTTTATTACATTATCAAGTATTTTCTTCAATTTTTATTACATTATCAATCATTTTCTTAATGACTTATAGGAATTCTTTATATATTCTAGATATGAGTCCATTGCTGAAACATTCATTGCAACTATCTTTTCCCAAATCATGGTTGCATTTTCATTCTTTTAATATTGTCTTTCGTTGAACAGAATTTCTCAACTTTATTGAGATTTGTCATTTTTCCTTCATTGTATGTTTAAGTATTTTGTAGTCTACATAAGAAATCCTTACATACATCAAGGTCACAAAGATAATAATTCTGTATGTTTGGTTCTCAAAGATTTATTGTTCTATCTTTCACATTTATGTCTGTGCTCAATATAAAACTGAATTTTATGTATACTCTGTAACTCGGCATCATTTATTAAAAGACTATATTTTCACAAAGAATTGTAATAGTACTTTCATCACAAATCAAGTGATTTTTGAATACTGGTTCTGGGCAGATCACTTGAAGGTCAGGAGTATACAACCAGCCTGGTAAGCATGGTAAAAACCCAGCTCTACTAAAAACACAAAACAAAAAATTAGCCAGGCGTGGTGGTGCATGCCTGTAGTCCCACTTACCTGGGAGGCTGAGGCAGAAGAATGACTTGAACCAAGGAGGCAGAAGTTGCAGTGAGCTGAGATCAAGCCACTGCACTCCAGCCTGGCTGACAGAGCAAGACTCAGTCTCAAAAATATAAAAATAAATAAAATAAATAAAAACAAATAAATGCCTTTTCTGCAACTATCGAAGTGATCAAATATTTTTTTCTTCTTTACTCTTATTATTTTATGTAATTAACCTTAATTTTCAAAATTGGAATAAAATTGTTAATATCTCTTTGTTTTATATTTTATGTTTGCATATTTGAGGTACATTTTATTTTCTATTATTATATTGATAATTTGTGGGTTTTGTCTCTTTTTTCTTATCATTCTTGTTAAAATGTAATACTAATTTCAAAGAAAGAATTTTGGCTTTGTGATTAAATTTATTTCACTTTTGTCTTCTTTTCAATCATGTGTGTTGTTCATTATCAATCACTTTATTTCCTTGAGTTTAATTTGATGTTCTTTTAATGGCTGTATGACAAAATTTTAGATAACTTTCAACTTTGTACAGTTCTAAATATGGCCCTTTACATATTTTATTAGCTGCATCTAGTGGATTTTTATGTCATATTTTGAATTTTTATTTTGTTCAGAATATTTTCCAATTTTCTTTGTGATATTCTCTTTGACCCATGCATTATATGGAAACATGTTTTTAAATTTCTTAATTTGCAAACATTTTGGGGGGGAATTTTAATTTTGAGATGGGTACCACAGGGAAATAACAGTAAAAAGCATCACATTAAACATAATGGCCCAAAGAGACTGCCTTTGAATCTGCCACCAACATCTTCACAGCTGCCATGTCTTGACCTTTTCTCTCTTGATTTATTCCATATTCATCCAATTGGTTCTCCTTTTGCTTATGTTATCCAGAGATCCTTTCTGTTTCATATAACAAACAGCCATAACCAAGACCTTCTGTCAACAAAATACCCTGTTCTGCAATTCCTTGTTACCTTATTCAAATGTTGTCAAATAGTCAAGGGCCAAGTTAACTCATGCTTCATTTAAGAAATGCCCATACCCTCCGGATTCTGCTATATAGTAACACATAGTTTCTCTGATTTGTTTGTTAAATTGTTTTGTATTCAATCATTATTTGACATTCTTTCTCTACCAAGACTCTTAGAGGTGGGAGGTAGTTAGGAAGCTTGTAAATTATACAGGAGATGAGATTCTGGTTAGGTAGTTAACCAGAATCTATTTTTATGCTTAGTGACTGGAAATCCACTATTTTAACAAGGCAGGTTATTCGATGTTTGGGCAGTTCTAATCTTTTTAAAAAGTATTTTTAATAGAGATAAATAGCGCTTACTGTAATTCATATCTATACTAGTTCAATTCTCTTAAACATTACAGTATCTACCCCTTTTTCCTCAGAAAATATATTGCCGATATTTCCAAAGTGCTGCTCCATCTACACTGAATCTTGACTTTGACTCTCTCTGCTCTATTAATTATTCCTTGGAGGGGATGGTCTCCAGCCTCCCGTCAGCCTGCATATAGATTCTGGATTGCATTACACTTAAACTGTCGATGGCTTTCAACTGATAGATCACAGCATGTCACTCAAGATGTGTTCTGATGATTGTAGGTTAGAGTGGAGTTCTTACTTGGTATTCATAAATCGTTTAACTCTGAAGTTACTAGAACATAAAATATAGTAACAAGTTGCAGTAAAGAGACTGTTGCTGAAATACAATTAGAGGCGACTTTCTATTAAGGCATTTTAAGTGAATCCCAAATACAGTCCTTTAACCACTGAAAATGAGACTATGGTACAAGAGTAATTGTTCCCTTAACAAAATGTCACATGGTGGAATTAATTTTTTTTAACTAATACGTTTAAAAAGTAATTTATGAACAGTATTAATAGAAGAGGTTATTACTGAAAAGGAATATTCCTCATTTATTAAATTTCATATATATACACATCTGCATATGCAAAAAATAATTCATAGATAACTCTCAGGAATATTTCACTCATTAATAAAGTAAAATTATCCAATAATCACTATTTTGGTCTAAAATAGATCAATATTTTGAAATGACAGAATTTATAAATTATTAAAAAGCTAAGCTTTTAATCCATAAAACTCTAATAGACTGTAAAATATATATATGGCATATGTGTGAATTTAGGAACAATTAATAGAATCTATATAAATAGAAACAAGATTAAAGAGTTAAAAAGAGAATTGAAAAGCTATAAAATAATATCAAATAATCTAATATATGAATAATTGGACTTCCACAGTAGGAAGAAAGAGAGCATGAGGCAGATGAACATTTCAAGAAGTAATGCCTGAGAAGTTTCCAAAATAATAAGACAATAAATGACACGTTCAAGAAGCTAGTATAATTCCAGAATAATTAAAAACTAAACAAACAAGAAATTCTAGATGTGTTGAATTGAAATTGCTGAAGATGAAAGACAAAGAAAAATCTTGAAGGTATCCAGGAAAAACAACAACAACAACAACAACACTTTTTTTGTGTGTACTGAAATGCAGAAAAAAAATGAAAGCAGACTTTCAAACTCTAAAAGCCAGGAAATAATAGAATGATATCTATAAACAGAGATTTCTAGGCTGAGGGAAAATATCTTTTAAAAAGGACGAACAAGACTTTTCAGACCATCAGAGCCTTGAAGGAATCAATGCCAACAGCACTGCACACAAGAAATATTAAAGGAACCACATAAAAAGAAATCTAGAAAGAAATAAAGAAAGCTGAAAAAGTCATATGTAATTGTATACATAAAATTATTTTTATGACTGTTTAAATCAAAAAGCAATGGTGGTATATGTTTTAGACTATGAAAGCATAAAGCATATGACAAAATACAACAAAGAATGGGAAGAGGAATTGGAATTGTACCCTTTTAAAATCGATATGACACATGAAATGCTAAAATATTTGAAGATAGTTTCAGATAATTAACTATGTCCTATTAATGGTACATTTACATATAGCACATATGTGCTGAAATGACATGAGTATACATGCCATAGTACAGTATATGTACTAATATGTACTACAGCATAATTAGTACACTGTATTTATTATGTACTCATATGATTTCAAGAATTTTTTTATAATATTCTTGAAACAACAATGTTATATATACAGAGTACAATTTAATGGTTGGTAGAGGTTTAGTCTAGGGAAAATGCTGAAAAGCTAAAGGGATATAAATAAAAGCCAATAGTAGAATTAACAAGAAACTGTAAAATGTAGGCAATTCATTCTTAAATTTTTATATATTTATTTTAGATTTTTTGTGGACACATAGGTGTATATGTTTGTGGAGTACATGAGATGTTTTGATACAGGCATGTAATGTGAAATAATCACATCATGGAGAATGGGGTGTCTATCCCCTCAAGTATTTATTGTTTGTGTTACAAACAATCCAATTACACTCTTTTAGTTATTTTAAAATGCACAATTAAGTTACTATTGACTATAGTAGTAATATATATTTTGTATGATCAAATAGTGTATCTTATTCATTCTTTCATACTATTTTGTTTTGTACCCATTAACTATCTCCACCTCTCCCCTAGCCCCCCACTACCCTTCCTAGCCTCTGGTAAGCATCCTTCTACTATGTCCATAAGTTCAATTGTTTAGATGTCTAGATCCCACAAATAAGTGCAAAGATGTGATGTTTGTCTTTACGTGCTTAGCTTATATAACCTAACATAATTATTTTCAGGTCCATTCATCTTGTTGCAAAGGACAGAATCTCATTCTTTTTATGGCTCAATAGTACTTCATTTTGTATATGTACCATATTTTCTTTATCCATTCCTCTGTTGATGGACACATAGGTTGCTTCCAAATTTTGGTTATTGTGAACAGAGCTGCAGCAAACATGAGATATCAGATACCTCTTCCATATACTGACTTGATTTCTTTTGTATGTTTGCTTGGCAGTGGGATTCCTGAATCGTATGGTAGCTCTATTTTTAGTTTTTTGAGGAATCTCCAAACTGTTCTCCATAGTGGTACTAATTTACATTCCCACCAACAGTGTGCAAGAGTTCCCTTTTCTCTTTATCCTCGACATTATCGCCTGTCTTCTGCGTAAAAGCCATTTAAACTGGAGTCAGATTATAGCACATTGTAGTTTTTATTTGCATTTCTCTGATGATCAATGATGTTCAGCACCTTTCATATGCCTGTTTGCCATTTGTATGTCTTCTTTTGATAAATATCTATTCAAATATTTTGCTTATTTTTACATCGGATTATTGAATTTTTTCCTATAGGGTTGTTTGAGGTCTTTATATATTCAGGTTGTTAATGCCTTATAAGATAAGTAATTTGCAGATGGCATTTGATTTTCAAAAGCATCAAAAGTGGGAAAAAAAGAAATGGAGTAGATAGACTATATTCCAAACAGCCAGTGAGATCACAGATTTGTATCAAACAATAACAATACTTACATTATCACTTGTTTAAATTATTGTTTCAAAACAGATATTGTCATACTGTATTAAAAATTAAGAACAAATAACCAGATAACACTACACACATTTTAGAATGGCTAAAACTCCAAACACTGAAAAGAGCAAAAGCTAGCAACAATGTGGAGCAACCAATATATTCATTCATTACTGATGGGGATGCAAAGTAGTGCAACCACTGTAGAAAACAGTTTGGCAGTTTCTTGGAAAGCTACATATACTTTAACCACATGATCTGGTGATCAGATTCCTTGGTATGTTCACATACAAAAAACCCCACAACTGAAGACAAACAACAAAAAATGTTGCACACAAATAGAGCAGCTTTATTCATGACTGTCAAAACATTTAAAAAGTAAGAACCAAGATACCACTATAAATTTTCAAGAAAACAAGATGCCCCTCAAAAGAAATGTATAAACAAACTGTGGCACATCCATACACTGAAATATTATTCAGCAATAAAAGGAAATGAGCTACAAAGTCACAAAAAGACACAGAGGAAGCTTATGTGCAGACTACTGAGTAAAATAAGCCAGTATGAAAAAACTACATACTACATAATTCCAACTACATGACATTCTAGAAAAGGAGAAATTGTAGAGGCAGTAAATAGATTATTGGTTGCCATGGGTTCAGTAAAAAGAGGATTAAATAGGTGGAACGCAATGAATTTTTAAGACAGAGAAATTATTCTATTTGATACTGCAATGATATCTACACGCAATTATATCTTTGTAAAAACCCATAAATTGTATAACAGAAAGACTAAGTCCCAGTGTAAACTATGAAGCTTAATTAACAATATTGTCTTGTCAACTTCATTGAATGTGTCGTATTAATGAAAAATGTTAATAATAAAGAACATTGTGGGGAAGAAAAGGGGAGAGAGGGATATTATGAGTACTCTGTCATTTTGAAATTGACACCATTGTCCCACAGACAGTTTCTTTTTTCGATAAATATGGAAGTTGATTCTTTCAGTCTTAAAACTTGAGAAACTTACATTTATCTTATCTGAGTTGCTTTCAGGGAATTGGCAATGTGGTAGCATTCCAGACAGTATCAAGGAGCTGAAATTTACAAGATCACTGCATCTGGACAAAGATGAGATGTCAGATCCCTTGTTTGTCACTGTTCTGTACCCCTCCCTAATTCCTGTTTTCCTGCATGTAGCTACATCACTTCTCTGCAATGTAAATCCCCAATTTTAGTTGGTCAGTGAAATAGGTTTGAGATTGATCTCTTGTTCTCTAGGGCTGCAGCACCCAAGAATAAAGCCTTCTTCCTTGGCAATACTCATTGTTTCAGTAATTGGCTTTTTGTGCTGTGAGCAACAGGACCTAAACTGAATCCATGGCATTTCAGTAACAATTTCTACTCATTTTTTTCTTTAAATCTTAAACTTCTCTACAAATAGTCTATTAATTTAAAAGGCAATATTTATCTATATGCTAGTTACAAGAAACTTAGATTGAATATGAAGGCATGAATAAGACTAAAATGACTGTAAATGCTAATCAAAAGAAAGCCAGTGTGACTCTATTAATAATAGAAAAGGTGAAGTGAAAGCAAAACATATTATCAGAAATTCAAGAAGGCCATTATGTAACAATAAAATGTTTACTTCACCAAGATGACACGATAACTCCATATGAGTATGTACCTAGCAACAGAACTGCAAAATCTAGGAAGCAAAAGTAGATAAAACTGAAAGGAAAAAGAGGCAGAATCACAATTATAACTGGAAACATCAACACTTCAGTGCTACATATTCAGTAATCAATAGAACAAATAAACAGAAATTGGTAAGAATATAGGAGACCTGAAGATCCCAAGGAATACGAATTACTTCACATTTACAGAAGACTTTGTCAAATAACAGGAAAATACTCATTTTTTTTCCAGTGCATGTAAAACATTCACCAAGGTGGACCATAGTTTGGGCCAGAGATCAGCAAACTTCTGTATAAAAGCTAAAATAATAAATATTTTAGGATTTTTTGACTTATGCAGTTGCTCACCACAACTCATCTGTTGTCGTGTGAAAGCCCTTGTGGACAATAGAGAAAGAGTTTGGTTTTTATTTTGTGTGTGTGTATGTGTGTGTGTGGTCAAATTTAATAGATACCATTTTACTCAATAATCTCACTCTGCTCTAGATATTTACTCATGTGAAATAAAAACTTAGGTGCCCAAAAAAATCCAGTACCTGAATGTTTATAGTAGTTTCATTTGCAATCACCAAAATCTGGCAACTATCTAAGTATCTCACAGTGAGAGAAAAGGTAAACAAACTGGCGTATGTATGCAATGGAAAGCTGTCAAGCAATCAAAAAGGAAGAGAATACTTTTGGGAGCAACTACATAGATGAGTCACAAATGAGTTACACTAAAACAAAAGGTTCAGTTTAAAAAATACTGTTTATGGTATGATTTCATTTATATATCATTCTGGAAAAGACAACCTTTGAAGGATGGACATTATATTAATGGTTGCAAATGGCTAAGATTGGGCAAAAGGTTAACCACAAAGTGCCAGGAAGACCATTTGGGCAATGATGAATCGATTGTCTTTTATTATTGTTGTGATGATGATTACATTAACTGCGATTTTTAAGCTCATAACTGTACACTATTTATCAGCAAACTTTATAGATAAACGTTATGTTAGATTGTATGGAGTCCCTGAAGATAACATGGGGGCTGCCACTGTGTGAGGATACTGTGGTGAGTATCTCTATGCAACTCAGATACATACTCTTGCACCTGTTTTATGAATTGGGTTTTTTTTTTTTTAACTATTGGAGTGGCATAGTTCATATAATTATGTACTAGATCTAGTTTAGATAAAAGAAGAAATCTCACCTCATCTGATAGGGTTCTGGCTCTCACTAGCCTCAAGAATACTTCAAAAAATTTTCTCTAAGATGCTGCATTGTCTTGGCCTTTGTCATTTCTTGCCTGCACTATTACCTGATCTCCTCTTTTCACTGCATTTGCCAGTCATGTTTCATTCAAATTCATCTCACTAAGCAGATATAAAATAAAAACTTGATCATTATCACTGAAAACACCTGACTGTTTCACTTTATTCTGAAGTATAAATTCTTGAGATTTTCTGAAGCTGTCTCAGAGGCTGCCACCAGTAGTGAACGTAAAGCAAATTAAACCTTCCCCCTCCCCCAAAATGCACTAATTATAACAGGGAAATTCCCCTTTTATTTGTTTTACAAATTTAAATTCTCCCTCAGATTACTTACAGACAATGAATTATACTTTCAGAAAGAGTTTTAAAACCACAAACCCTCCTGATAAAAACATCTTCTTAACTTGGCAAACAAGTCTGCGATGGCTGGTCTAACTGATCTTCTCCAGCACTGCATTTACCACTTCTTTCCCTCCTCTTCCTGTAGCATGACTAAACAGTAGTGCTCTCTGTATTCTCTGTGCCTTGTTCATTGCAGTCCTACCATCTTTTTATCTTTTCATTTCTTTGGAAAACTTTTTGTTCATATAGGTACATTTTAAGAGGTATCTGTAAGAAACTTCCTTGACACTCCAGACTGGATTATTTATTCCTTCTCATATTTTACATATTGCTTTAAGCACATTTTCACATTTTATTATATTGCTTCCTTTTGTGACTCAGCGCTCAGCCTTTGAGTCTCTTTTGATCTCTTTCCTTCCTGTCTACACCCACACCCTTAGTGACCTCATCAAGTTTTTTGCCATTATATATTATCTACATGCTTATGATTCATAAAATTATCTCCAGCTTTGAATCTCAAATGAAATAAATACTTCCATAATAAATTTCCAACTTTAATTTCTAACTGACTAACAGATATCTCAATCTTGACTTTTTCAAACTGAATTTCTTAATATCCCCCAATCCAAAACTATTGTTTTTGAAATATTCCACTTTTTTGCTAACAACAATGGCCTTACTCCAGGTGTCAACCAAAATATATAAACTCGTTCTTGAATCCTGTTCTTTATAAATGTCTATATGTAAAGTAACCCTTTTAGCTTTATTGTCAAAATATACTCGTATCATTCGACTTCTACTATTGCAGTGCGAATACCTTAGAGACCAACCTTCCAGCTAATGACAAACATAACTACACAAAATTTAAAAGTAAAAGCAACTATCTGAAAATAGTGGAGCAAATGAAAAATCTACCTATTTGCAGATTGTTAGCAGGAAATCAAAAATGTGAAAATGTTTCTAAATGGGGCTCATTACTTTTCCACACTTTTGGCTTCATCAAAAAGGGTTTCCCTAGTAACAAAGCAAAGCAGCCTAAGCAGCTAGAACTCCAGGACCTCAGGAGAAAAAGCACAAAACAGCGTGGAGAGAAATTAAAGATGAACTAAGTAAGTGGACAAATACATTGCATAAGAGTATTAGAAGACTAACTGATGTTAAAATGGTAATTCTTGCTGATATAACTTATAGATTCAATGCAAATTCTATCATAATTCTAACAAGTGTTTTGTTGAATTCAGCCAGGATATATTAATATGTATATAGTAATACAAAGAACATAGAATAACCAATGCAAATTTTTTTAACAAAATATTGGAATGACACACTGTGAACCTTAAGAATCAATATAAAGCCATAATAACAATGACAGTTTGGCAATGGTTCAGAAATGGTTCTACATATAATGGTCAAATGATTTTTCTACCATTATTAACTCTTCATTTTGAAATAAATTCATATACAGTTGTAAGAAATAATACAGAGAGGTCCCACTGAGTAAAAGAGATTCTTTACCCAGTGGTGACATCTTGGGTAAGTTGTTTGCTGATTTTCTATTTTATCATTTTATCTATTACTGAAATAGGGTGACAGTCTTTGATATAGTTTGGTTGTATCCCCATCCAAATCTCACCTTGAATTGTAGTTCCCATAATTCCCATGTGTTGTGGGAAGCACCTGGTGGAAGATCATTGAATCATGGGGACAGTTTCACCCATACTGTTCTTGTTGTAGTGAGTAACTCTCACGAGATGTGATGATTTTATAGGGGTTCCCCCTTTCACTAGATTCATTTATTCTCTTTCGTCTGCCACCATGTAAGACATGCCTTTTGCCTTCTGCCATGACTGTGACGCCTCCCTAGCCACACAGAACTGTGGGTCCATTAAGCCTCCTTTCCTTTATAAATTACCTAGTCTCAGGTATGTCTTTACCAGCAATGTGAAAATGGACTGATAGGCTTTAGCCTAAATTGTGTATTTGCCTATTTCTCCTTTCATTTTTATTACTCTTGCTTCAAATATTTTGTATGGGACATCCATATTGAAGATTAAAATGTTTTGTTGGAATGGCCATTTTATAATCATACAATGTCCCTCTCCATCTCTAGTTTTTGACTGAGATATAGATCTATAGTCTTATTTATCAGATATTTTTCATTGAGTAAATTTTGCATAATATACTTTTTTTACATTTACTATACCTATAATTTTATAGTTTAAGTTTCTTACAAACAGCATATAGATAATTTTTAAAGAATTTGTATTTATTATAGTTACCAATATGTCAGATATTTTACTTTTGTTATGTGTTTTTCCTTCCCCAGTCATTTTACTGTTTGCTTTTTTCTACTTTTCTATGGGTTACTTCCCATTTTTCAGAATTTCATTTTAATTTGTCCATAGTTTCACTGTGTGTACCTGATGTAAATCTTTCTTACAGGTTATCATACATATTACATTGTATGCACATAACTTATCATAGTCAGTGTCATCATTTTGCCAGTTAAAGTAAAATGTAGAATCTACAACATTTTATATTAATCCACCATCACCCATTTAAATTGTCTTAAGTATTTTTCCACATAAACGTAGAATCACATCAGAAGGTGTTACAATGTGTGCTTCTAAGGATCAAACATAATTTAGAATTTTTTTATAAGAGGTGAATATTCCTTTTTTTTTAAAAAAAAATATACATTTTATTGCATTTTAGGATTTGGGATACATGTGAAGAACATGCAAGATTGTTGTGTAGGTACATACATGGCAATATGGTTTGCTGCCTTCCTCCCCATCACCTATATCTGGCATTTCTCCCCATGTTATCCCTCCCCAACTCCCTACTCCTGGTGTCCCTTCCCTAGTTCTCCACCACAGACCCCGGTGTGTGTTGCTCTCCTCCATGTGTCCATATGTTCTCATTGTTCAACATCCACCTATGAGTGAGAACATTCAGTGTTTGCTCTTCTGTTCTTGTGTCAGTTTGCTGAGAATGATGGTTTCCAGGTTCATCCATGTCCCTACAAAGGACACAAACTCATCGTTTTTGATGGCTGCATAGTATTCCATGGTGTATATGTGCCACATTTTCACTGCCCAGTCTATCATCGTTAGGCATTTGGGTTGGTTCCAAGCCTTTGCTATTGTAAACAGTGCCTCAGTGAACATTTGTGTGCATGTGTCCTTATAATAGAACAATTTATAATCCATTGGATATATACCCAGTAATGGGATTGCTGAGTCAAATGGAATTTCTATTTCTAGGTCCTTGAGGAATCGCCACACTGTCTTCCACAATGGTTGAACTAGTTTACACTCCCACCAACAGTGTAAAAGTGTTCCTATTTTTCCACATCCTCTCCAGCATCTGTTGTCTCCAGATTTTTT
>CAUYQU010006977.1:0-15723 GCA_963574635.1 Cheracebus regulus | reverse complement strand
TCCATTGTTAAACACAATTACTAGCATAAAAGAGGTTTTTAATACCCATTTTTAGACTGTATTCTAGCCTGGGCAATAAAACAAGAATCCCATTCTCTCTCCCTCTTTCTCTTCCTCTTTCTTTCTTTCATTCTTTTGCTGTGTCTTTCTTTCTGCTTTTCTCTCTTTTTCTAAAATCTCTTCCTCTTTCTCTTTCATTTTTTCTTTCTTTTGCTGTTTCTTTCTTTCTCCTTTTCTCTCTTTTTCTAAAATCTCTTCCTCTTCCTTTCTCTCTTTCATTCTTAAAAAAAAAAAAAAGAAAAAGAAAAAGGATCAAGAATCAAAATGGCAGCATTAGAAGCAAAAAGGTAAGGGAGCAATGCTTTTAACATTCTTAGGGAAATGTTTTCCATGAAGTCTGAAGAATACTAAAGACCTTTTCAGACATATAGTCTCAGAAATACTTAAGTTTCACAAACCCTCTTTTCACATAACTATTAAAAGACATGCGGACCTGAATGAGGAAATAAGCCAAGAAAGAAGCCGTGGCTTCCAGATGCTGGAAACTGAGAGTACAAAAGGAGCAAACACCAGGATTACGGTGTTTTAAAAACAATGGAAGTTTTAGAAACAGAAATGCAGCAGACCTAGAAAGCAACAAGCTCAGGATAGAAGGCTCCAGAAGGAATTCCTTTAAAAACAAAATCAAAAGTAGAAAAGGTATATGGCTTAATATTGACAACTTTATCAAAGAATTTTTTGAAAAAATTAATTTAAGAAAAATTTAAGAAAAAATTTTAAATTTAAGAAAATTTAAATTTAAAAAAAATTTTAAATTTAAGAAAAAATTAATTTTAGCAAAGGAGTCAATTACTGGCCAGGCATGGTGGCTCACGCCTGTAATCCCAGCATTTTGGGAGGCCAAGGCAGGCAGATTCTTGCGCTCCAGACTTGGAGACCAACCTGGGCAAACTCAGTCTCTACAAAAAAAAAAAAAAAAAAAAATTAGCTGGGCATGGTGGCATGCAGCTGTATTCCCAGCTACTCAGGAGGCTAAGGCAGGAGGATCACTTGAGCCCAGGAGGCAGAGGTTGCAGTGAGGCAAGATCAGGTCACTGCTCCAGCCTGGGCTATAGAGCGAGACCATGTATAAAAAAAAAAAAAAAAAAAAAAAAAAAAGTCAATCACTAACTCCAGGGGAACAAAAAGTTCTATGAGAAAGGAAAATTATAATGTACTGTATCGCTCAGCTGTGAACATTGTTTTCCTTGGCATAATATAAGCACTGAAGTGTGCATCAGGGGTATAATAAGACAAAGGAGAACTATGTCATCTTCCATAGCAGAAAGTCAGTGGTACTACAGAAAGAACGTTTCTGTCCCCTGCAAAATATGTTGAAGTCTTCAACCCCAATGTGATCAGATGTGGAGGTGAGGCCTTTGGTGGATGATTAGGTCATGAGGGCTCAACTCTGATAAATGAGATCAGCACCCTTACAAAAGACGGACTCCCTCACCCCTTCTGCCAAATGAGGACATGGTGAGAAGGTGTGTATCTGTGAACCAGGAAGCACAGGACATAGTACCAGACACTGAACCTGAAGTACCTCATCTTGGACTTCCAAGTCTCCAGAGATGTGGAAGATAAATTCCTGCTGTTTATAAGACACCCAGTTTATGGTATTTTGTTATAGCAGCCGAAATGAACTAAGACAAATAGATAATGTCTAAAATTAGCCCAGGCACAATGGCTCACACCTGTAATCCTGGCACTTTGGGAGGCCAAGGCAGTCAGATCACTTGAGGCCAGGAGTTCGAGACCAGCCTGGCCAACATAGCAAAACCCCATCTGTACTAAAAGTACAAAAATTAGTGGGTGTGGTGGCAGACGCCTGTAATCCCAGCTACTCAGGAGGCTGAGGCATAAGAATCACTTGAACCAGGAGGTGGAGGTTGCAGTGAGCTGAGATCATGCCACTGTACTCCAGCCTGGGTGGCAGAGTGAGATCCTATCTCAGAAAAAATAAAAATAATGTCTGAAATTAAAATAAAAATCAAGAATAACAAGTATATTATTTAAAAGTATGGCAGTATATGCAGATGAAACAGTAAGAATTTAAAGTGGTTGCTTTGAGGAACCAGACAGAGTTTGCACATCTTATAAAATTATTTGACTTTCATAATTCTGTTAACTTACATTATTTCATAAAAATTTAAGTGTACATTTAAAAAACTCAAGCAGGTCTGGTGTGGTGGCTCACAACTGTAATCCCAGTACTCTGGGAGGCTGAGGTGAGTGGATCACCTGAGGTCAGGAGTTAGAGACCAGCCTGACCAACATGGAGGAACCCCATCTCTATTCAAAATACAAAATTAGCCTTGTGTGGTGGTGCATGCCTGTAATCCCAGCTTCTCGGGAGGCTGAGGCAGGAGAATTGCTTGAACTTGGGAGGTGGAGGTTGCAGTGAGCTGAGATTGCGCCATTGCACTCCAGCCCAGGCGACAAGAGCGAAACTCTGCCTCAAAAAAATGATAAAAATTAAAATTAAAATTAAAATAAATAAAAATCTCAAGCAACATTCTCAGATATCAACAACAATTAAGCATAGGTTTGGTGAAAAATACACAATATCTGCCTTTGTGGTTCTTGAATTTTAATTGGATTGACAGACATGTAAAGAGATGAATCATAATACAACATAGTAAGTGCTAAAACCAAGCTATAATTTAGACTCCAAATTGGAAGATGTTTTCTTTCCTTTTTTTGAGACAGAGTCTCACTCTGTCGCTCAGGCTAGAGTGCAGTGGTGCAATCTCGGCTCACTGCAACCTCCAACTCCCGAATTCCAGCAATTCTCTTGCCTCAGCCTCCCGAGTAGTTGGGATCACAGGAGTGCACCACCATGCCTGGCTAATTTTTGTATTTTTAGCAGAGATGGGATTTCACCACGATGGCCAGACTGGTCTTGAACTCCTCACCTCTGGTGATTCACCCGCCTCGGCCTCCCAAAGTGCTGGGATTACAGGTGTGAGCCACCATGCCCAGCAGAAGATGTTTTCAAGAAAGCTAATGAAGTCAGTTTGGTCTACATAAAATTTGAGCAGCCATCAGGATACCCAGGCTGAAATAAGATTCTGGGACCATCATAAATGAACAGGATGTAACCACTGAGGAAAATATCCTAGGAGGAGAAAAAAGCTGCTCTGGCAGTATCAGAATTTTAGGCTCCAGTAAGGGAGACAAACCCTTTTAGGAAACCAAGAAGGACTGTTCAGATCGAAACACAGAAATCCAGGGAGACTAGTATCGCTGAAGAGAAGAGCCGAGTGAGGCGGGGGCTTTGAGGAGAGGATGATCCAGCACCAACAGCAGGAGTCAGCTAGTCCTAGGATGACACGTGGGGCCTTGGATTTGGCAAGTAGGAAGGTAACTGAGACCTTCAGGAAACAAGTTTCAGAATCATGTTTCTAATAACATATTCCTAATGGGCTGAGAATTCAAAAGGACTTAGCAGGAAGTAGAGAGGGTGGATACAGATCGCTCTTTAAGAAGTTAGGGCCAGGTGCAGTGGCTCAAGCCTGTAATCCCAGCACTTTTGGGAGGCTGAGGTGGGTAGATCACCTAAGGTCAGGAGTTCAAGACTAGCGTGGCCAATATGGTGAAACCCCATCTCTACTAAAAATACAAAAATTAACCAGGTGTGGTGGTGGGCATCTGTAATCCCAGCTACTAGGGAGGCTGAGGCAGGAGCATCACTTGAACCCAGGAGGCAAAGGTGGTAGAGAACTGAGATGATGCCACTGCACTGCAGCCTGTGCAAAAACAGCAAAACTCCATGTCAAAAACAAACAAACAAACAAACAAAAAAAAAAAAACACACCAAGAGAAGCTGGGAGATTTGTCACTAGCTTGAAGGAGATGTACTTACAAAACAAAGGTTATTTTCCACTTCATCTTTGGCAGAGATGTACATGAAATACCACTGTAAGCTGTGGGGAAGAATTCCACAAAGGGACAGAGTCAAAAACCAAGAGAGAGAGGGGCTAAATGGTGTACCAAGATTCACAGAGGATGGGGAAAAAACTAGAGGTGCTCACAATGGAGAAGAAGAAGGACGCCTCTCATTTGGGAAAGGAAGACAAAGGAAAGGCCTGGGGAAGTGCAGGGGTTTGGGAAAAAGCAGTATCCCTGGAAACGCAGCCCCTCTTTTACTTTTCCTCCCTGCCTGCATTAAAAACTCCCAAGTTCCCTCATGTCCTACATTGTCTTCATGAGTCTCAATGACAAGGACCATGGAAAAAATGCTCTGCAGTATAAATAATAACAGATTATTCCTCCAGCTCCACTGGGGCAGAGAAACACAGCAGACGGTCCCTGGGAAGAACAAATGCCATGTGCTGCCCCGTGACTGCCTCTCCAGAATGGATCCTTGCTACATTGCTCTGGGCCTCTGGAGAGGAAGGAGCAGCACTGTCCAATCTCAACTTTCTTTAAAAGCAAACAAACAAAAACACAAGTTACCATTTAAAAATGGGTAAGGGTGAAGCCAGCTACTGAAACACGGTAGCGAGGCTCTGTCCCCAACAGGATCTTTCCTGCTGCTTCACCCCGTAAAGCTGCTTCTCTGCATCCCCTATTTGTTGAAAGGATTCATACGCAAGAGTCTACAAAATAAATGCTCCTCATTGAAAGTTTGAGAGAAGGGTGAGCCATCTCTAGGAGTTAATTTTGAAGGAGTCACACTCTTTCAAAGAAAGAATAATCAAGCTGAGAAAGTGAGAAGAATGTGCTAAGAGAAAACAAATTCTATCTTTTAAACTGCAGCTTTTTAGGAAGAGACACAGGAAGAGACAGCCAGGGAATTTCTGGAGCACCTGTTCTTGCTAGGAAATTTTTTGCATGCTATTCTGTGAAAAAGAAAAGGACAGGAATACAAGCTGAGAAGGAGCAAATGTATCTCCCATGGGCCTGGACATGGACAAAGGTAGGTTCTCGGGTCAATGAGAAACACAGTAGCGGAGGATGGCGCTGCCAGCTGTGTTGTCAGCCAGGGCTGCTGTGACAGAGAACCGCAGACTGAGTGGCTTCACTGACAGACATTCATTGTCTCACAGCTGTGGAGGATGGAAGTCTGATATGGAGGTGTCAGCAGGCCTGGCTCCTTCTGAGGGCAGGGCAGGAAGGATCTGTTCTGGGGCCCACTCCTTGGCTTGTGGATGGCCGTTGTCACTCTATGCATGTCTATCTCTGCGCCCACATTTTCTCTTTTTATAAGGACACCAATCATACTGAATCAGGGCCCATCCTAATCACTCTTCTTAACTAATTACAGCGACAATGGCCTTATTTCCGAATACAGTCACATTGAGTACTGGTGATTAGGACTTCAACATGTGAATCTGTGGGAAGGCTGCACAATTCAATCCATAACAGCAGCTAGTATTTACTGAGCTCTTACTGTATGCCAGGTACAATGAATGAATGTCTCATCTAACCCTCTTAACCTATTATCCCCACTTTGTAAATGAAGAAAGGAGGCACAGAGAAGCTAAGTAACTTGCCCAAGGTTAACCAGCTGGTAGAATTTCAGAGCTGGAATTTCAGAACCTGGTCCTTTTGGGTTCAAGGGGCTAACCACTACCTGTCCCTTATTCTGTATATAATCTCAGTGTTCCACTCATTCGGTTTTCTTTTTAACAACATCAATAAATATGCATAAATGGCTGACTGAGTGAATAAATGAAGTATATGAACAGGAAATAAACTAACTGGATGACTGAGAATTTCTATGCAGTAAGGTGGGAACGTTTTCCAAAACCCCCGGAACTCTTGTAAAGTCCCTAAGTCCAGGGTGAATGAGAAATGGAACCTAGCTGAAAGCATATAGGTTGTGGGTCCCACAGAACCTGTGTTCGGTGGTATAAGACACATGCATTCATGATTTCTGCTTGCCTCAACCCTGATGAAACAAGTCTGAAATGATTTTCAAGTGTAAGGGAAATGAGATTTGTGTACCTAGCCTGGGGAAAGCACAATTTGGGCAACTATACAAATCACCAGGCCTTATAAATACCCTCACACCAAGTCAATTGTCAATGCAGCAGCAACATGACTGTCATTACAGAGAGAACTGCTTCTAGTAACTAGTGTTTCAAACTTTTGTGTGTGTGTGTGTGAGACGGAGTTTTGCTCTTGTTACCCAGGCTGGAGTGCAATGGTGTGATCTCGGCTCACCGCAACCTCTGTCTCCTGGGTTCAAGCAATTCTCCTGCCTCAGCCTCCCGAGTAGCTGGGAGTACAGGCGCGCACCACCATGCCCAGCTAATCAAACTTTTTAATGTGTTTTATTATAAAACATATCACTGTAAATGTTCATTCAAAATCATTAATCCAGGCCAGGCGTGGTGGCTCACACCTATAATCCCAGCACTTTGGGATGCAAAGGTCAGGAGTTCAAGAACAGCCTGGCCAACATGGTGAAACCCCATCTCTACTAAAGACACACACACAAAAATTAGCTGGTTGTGCTGGCATGCACCTGTAATCCCAGCTACTCGGGAGGTTGAGGCAGAATTGCTTGAACATGGGAGGCAGAGGTTGCAGTGAGCCGAGATTGCGATACTATACTCCAGCCTGGGCAACAGGGAGAGAGTCCGTCTCCTTAAAAAAAAAAAAAAAAAATTAATCCAAAGATCAAAGGCAAACCTCTCTATAAAAACATCACATAATACTTGCACTTAAACTACTCAAATTCAAACCCAGCATGATGGAGGCTCACACCTGTAATCCCAGCACTTTGGGAGGCCAAGACAGACAGATCATGAGGTCAGGAGTTTGAGACCAGCCTGGCCAACATGGTGAAACCCAGTCTCTACTAAAAATACAAAAATTAGCTGGGTGTGGTGGTACACGCCTGTAATCCCAGCTACTTGGGAGGCTGAGGGAGAAGAATCGCTTGAACCGAGGAGGTGGAGGTTGTAGTGAGCTGAGACCATGCCACTGCATTCCAGCCTGGCAACAGAGAAACTATCTCAAAAAAAAAAAAAAAAAGTACTCAAATTCAACTACTAGTGTTTTGAAGAAAAAAGTCTAAAGAAAAAAAAGGTCTAAAGAAGAAGAGAAATAATTTGATAATTTCAACAGTATGACCTGCTTAGCCTGCATGTTACTCATTGAGGGTAAGAAGAAAGATGAAGTCACTCTGTGAAAGTCATTCCAGATAGTCAAGGTTTGTGAGCTTCTATCTTGTCTTGGGGGCTTAGTGTGGTGCCTATGTTTAAAATCAAATTTCAAGCCTGGACAACACATCAGGATCCATTTCTACAAAAAAAAAAAAAATACAAAAACTAGGTGGGCTTGGTGGCACAGCACCTGCAGTCCTGGCTACTCAGGAGGCTGAGGCTTGAGGATGGCTTGAGTCTGGGATGTCAAGGCTGTGGTGAGCTGTGACCACTACATTCCAGTCTGGATGACAGCATAAGAACCTGTCTCTAAAAAAATAAATAAAATAAAATAAAATTTCAAAATACTCTTCTTCCTCCAGTCTGACTCTAAACGTAGCCTTCTTCTCCTTCTGGAGCTTAGTTGAAGAGGGAGAAAAGCTCCAGTGCTGCAGGGAAAATAGGTAATCAAGTTAGGGAGGTGTGGATCTAATGTAACATCGTGAGCAATGTAGACTTGACTATATGTGATTTTCCCTTCATTACTGACTTTAGACCGAATCCATATCACCTTCCACATGATAATACTCTACTGATAAGTTTTCATCTCAGAAAAACATGGCACAGATAATCCAAAATTATGAGGAATCCAAAAGCCATCTCCACCAAGCATAGCCACTGTGCCTACCTGACTATGACCTCAAAATAACTAGAACCCCAGGAGACTCTCAGGATGCCAACCAGGCAAGCGTGTCCTGGAGGGTGGAAGACTGAATTTACAAAGAAGCTTGACACAGTTTTTGTATTTTTGGGCTGCGTGTAGTGGCTTACCCCTGTAATCTCAGCACTTTGGGAGGTGGAGGCGGGTGGATCACGAGGTCAAGAGATCAAGACCATTCTGGCCAACATGGTGAAACGCCATCTCTAAACCCTGTCTCTATTAAAAATAGAAAAATCAGGGCTGGGCACAGTGGCTCACACCTGTAATCCCAGCACTTTGGGAGGCCAAGGTGGTGGATCACCTGAGGTCAGGAGTCAGACACCAGTCTAGCCAACATGATAAAACCCCGTCAATACTAAAAATACAAAAATTAGCTGGGCGTGTTAGCAGGCGCCTGTAATCTCAGATAGTCAGGAGGCTGGGGCAGGAGAATCGCTTGAACCTGGGAGGTAGAGGTTGCAGTGAGCCAAGATAGTGCCACTGCATACTGCACTCCAGTCTGGCAACAGAGCAAGACTCCATCTCAAAAAAAAAAAAAAATTGGCTTGACGTAGTTTTTGTATTTTTGCTCTTTTGGCTATATAGTGTTTGGCTCGGGGCATTTTAAATCCTTCCCAGTGGCTTTGTCTTTATTATGTTGTTTTTTAAAACTGGGGCAAAACATACATAAAATTTAGCATTTTGACCATTTTTAGATATACAGTCTTGTCCTTCCACAATGTTGTGCAGCCACTATCACTATCTCTACAACTTTTCCATCATCCCCCACTGAGACTGTAAGCCCACTGACACCAATTCCCCATTCCCTCCTTCCCCTCAGCCCCATTCTCATTTCTGTGCTGTGAGTTTGATTACTCTAGGTACCCCATATAAGTACAATAAAGTATTTGCCCTTTTGCGTGTGGCTTATTTCACTCAGCACATCTTCAAGTTTCATCTGTGTTATAGCAGGTATCAGGATTTCACACTTTTTTTTTTTTTTTTGAGATGGAATTTTGCTCTTGTTGCCCAAGCTGGAGTGCAATGGGGCAATCTTGGCTCACTGCAACCTCCACCCCCCAAGTTCAAGCGATTCTTCTGCCTCAGCCTCCAGCCTGGCAACAGAGAGATGCAGCCTGGATGCAGTAGCTGAGATTAAAGGCACGTGCCACCACACCTGGCTAACATTATACTTTTAGTAGAGACAGGGTTTCACTATGTTGGTTAGGCTGGTTTCAAACTCCTGACCTCAGGTGATTGGCCCACCTCGGCCTCCCAATGTACTAGGATTATAGGCGTGAGCCACCACACCCGGCAGAATTTCATTCTTTTTTAAGGCTAAATAATATTCACATACGTGTGTGTGTGTGTGTGTGTGTGTGTGTGTGTGTGTGTGTGTGTACCACATTGTAGTTATCCATTCACCTGTCAATGGACACCTGGGTTGCTTCCATCTTTTGGCTGTCATGGATAATGCTGCTATAAACATGGCTGTACCAGTATCTGAGTTCCTGCTTTCAACTCTTTCGGGTATATACTTGGAAGTGAAATTGCTGGATCATAGTTACTCTGTGTTTAATGCTTTCATTGTGGTTTGCTTACACATCATGTTGCAAACATAACGTTGTAAACAGATGCATAACTGCAGTGTGCTGGACACAGTGGAGGTAGCTGAGGTTTCAGATTGCCCTAGATAACCAAGAGCTGCCTTGTTTTTAGTCTAAGTTTGGCTCCTATAGGAGGATAGGAAGGATTAAAGACTATGCTTAGGATCCACGGTCAAGATGACCTGTGCATATGAAAAAAGTCCATCTGTTGACCACAAAGTATTTAATATTCTAAGACAATGAAATGTACTACCATCACATGCTACTTCCTTTTAAATTAAGCACATCAACTTAAACAACACATATTTATTGAATGGTGACTGTCAAATGGCCCCCAACCCTGGCATGTGCACCAGGTTCTTCTAAGTTTGTACACAATTGAGTGTCTGGCTTATAGACAGTACTTAACACAGGTCAGCTTCCTTGTTCATAAGTCATAATATAAACACACAGCCTAGCAAAGAAAGAAATGCATTGTTGTTAGGCAAGTTATAAATCAATATGACCATTATATGAGTCCTAATTAGCATCCAAATTAGTTTGCAATCATGATTTAGGTTTATAGGATATCAACCTATGGCAACTGGGCTATAATTCAGAACTACACTTTAAATGTTCTGAGGACATCAGTATAACTGGGTCACTGGACTTCCAAAAAGAGAAAGTAACCATCAAAGTAATATATTCCAAGAACATCTCTGTAACTGGGTCACTGGACTTCCACAAAGAAAATGAAACCATCAAAGTAATATAAATAAATCTTTCCCTTACTCTTTCCTGAAATGTGTCAGATAAAGGAAAAAGATATCTGAAGGCTTGGAGGAAATGAATGACAACACTCATTCAGAGTGACAAACTTCATTCAGAGGAAAGATCTGAATGTCATTAACAATATAAAGAAGTCTCCCTCTCTTGCTGACAGCTTGAGTCTTTACATAAGTAACTTTTACATAAATAACTTCCACAGGTACTTTTTTTCTTTAGAGCAACCACATTCTCTAGAAGTCACTGACAACTGCAAACACAGGAATATATCTACATGTACAAGCTTAGGTTTTGTTTCATAACTGTGAAATTTATGAGACATAAGCATTCTATAAATCTTTATACTGCTATACATTACCCTATGTGTACAAGCTTTTTTATGCCTGCTGACATAAAAGCAGGAGTTTCTAAAGAGTGGGTAAGAGAAGAATAAGGTCAAATTTTTCATTCTGCTCTAAACCGGAAGATGAGCTTACAAAGAAAACAAACAAATGCATTGTTTAAAGGAAAAAATATAATCTTTCTGAATATATCTCCTATGTAAAGGACATGTATAAAAAACAAACTCATTTCAAAGGCATCCACACACTCAAAAACAAAGACAAGGTAGGAAGAAAACAAAAACCTGATATCATACTAAGAAGCTATGGTCACTTAAATTTAAAAAGGGACAATGGAGATGGTGGCCTCCAGTGGTCCGCCTGCCTTGGCCTCCCAAATTGCTGGGATTACAGGATGGAGCCACCTCGCGCCTGGGCCTGGAAACACAAATCAGACGGCAAGCCACAACATAAAAGAATAAATACAGAGCTAGTCATGTTTGCATGACAGTCTGGGCCCAGTGAAATCTGCATTTCAACTAGATTACCTGAAGTGCCTTTTAAAGTGCTTAACAGTCTAGGACAATGAATATAGCACCCCTTTCTTTTGAAAAGATGCTTTATTCAAGTGGTTCCAAAAGGTACCAAAGCGTTCATAGTGGCAAGTACTCCTCTCACCCCCCACAGCCCCTCTGTCTCCACTTCACCTCCAGAAGGTAACTGATATTGTCAGCTTCTTATGAAGCAGAGCAACATGCTTAGATATAAACTCAGAAAAACCAAAGGCATGTGCAGGTGACCACAGTAAAGGAGATGAAGCCAGAAAGGGCTATTTTCCAAGAAGCATCTTAATCTTTTTCCTTCTCACCCCTTAAGGCAAAAAGCCTCCATGTTCTCAGAGCTCTGTTTTATATTGAACTTGCAGAGCATTCTGCATGAGGTTTCACTTTTCAATAGTAAGGCAACTTTTTTTTTTTTTTGAGACGAAGTTTTGCTCTTATTCCCCAGATGGGAGTGCAATGGCACGATGTCGGCCCACTGCAACCTCCACCTCCCAGATTCAAGCGATTCTCCTGCCTCAGCCTCCAGAGTAGCTGGGACTACAGGCATGAGCCACCATGCCCAGCTAATTTTTGTATTTTTAGTAGATATGGGGTTTCACCACGTTGGTCAGACTGGTCTCAAACTCCTGACTTCAGGTGATCCACCCGCCTCGGCCTTCCAAAGTGCTGGGATTACAGGCGTGAGCCACTGAGCCCAGCCATGAGCCAATTTTAAGACCCCCGAAATAAGTAAATCAGATTAAAAAGCAGACTTAAAAAGATGTGGGCTGAGCAAAGTGGCACACACCTGTGACCCCAGCATTTTAGCACTTTGGGAGGCCAAGACAGGAGGATCACTTGAGGCCAGGAGTATGAGGCTGCAGTGAGCTAAGATCATGCCACTGCACTCCACCTGGGCAACAGAGCAAAACCCTGTCCCTAAAGAACAAAACAAAAAATAAAAGGTGTGATGAAAACAATGCCTAACACAGAGCAGAGGATCAGTAAGTAGCTGCCAAACGTCAGTGTGGCTCTAAAATCTGATACACCTGGGTTTGAATATATTGGCTGCTACTTAAGGGGGCAGGGGGTATCACTTCACTCCTTTGTTAAATAAATAAAGTATGTAATCTCAGCACTTTGGGAGGCCAAGGTGGGCAGATGACCTGAGGTCAGAAGTTTGAGGCCAGCGTGGCCAACGTGGTGAAACCCCATCTCTAATAATATAAAAATTAGCCGGGCGTGGTAGTGTGTGCCTGTAATCCAAACTATTCAAGAGCCTGAGGCAGGAGAATCACTTGAACTCAGGAGGCAGAGGTTGCAGTGAGCTGAGATCACACCACTGCACTCCAGACTGAGTGACAAAGTGAGACTTTGTCTCAAAAATTAATAATAAATAAATAAAAAGTGATACTCAAGCCTTTGTTAAATGGGAATAAATCCACATCCTCACACAGCTGCTGCTATCTTACTGGACTTAAATGAGACAATATATGTAAAGAGGTTACATTTCCTGATATCCATTAAGTTCTGGGAAATGCAGCCGTATTTATTTTTGTTGTGGGCTATTTGCTACCTCCTATGTACTTTTGGTCACAGAGATTACTTAGAGACTTGGTTGGCCCTGAGGGCACCCAAGGCTGTCACTGCAACATCTCTAACCTTGCACCATGCTGGGATGAAGTGACAATCGGCCTGGGCTCCTGGCTGTCCCAGAGCATTCTCTGTAACATCACTGAACCCACGTCAACTTCCTCTGCACAGAGAGGAAAAATCTGCACTCCAAAACTGACATCAACAAAGAAATCTTGACAATAGAAGGGGGAAGAAAATCCACCTTTTCCATAATGAATACTAAATCATTTGTTTTCAAGTTCTTTCACGCTGTGTTCAGAGAGACAGAGTATATTGCCAGTGTCCCATTATACCTTAACGCCAAAAAGAAAAGCATTCAAATGTTGATTCTTGAGGCATTATGTTTACTTATCACTCCCTGCAGCAAATATACATTTGAGTTCTCTGAAGACTGGCCCACTCCATCCACAAATGCAAAGAGCCAAGACCAGTGAGGTCCTTCAACATTACACTGTGAAAGGGACATCAAGGATTCGGGCCCTCAGCTGCCGTGAAGAGTTGTGTGTGTCAGCCTGGAAACTTGAGGGAATCAAAGCTCCAGACTTCCCATCACAAACACCATGGCAGGACGGGCCTCACCTCCCTACCTCCTGGGCCCAGGGCCCAACCTGGGGTGTTCACAAGTAGCCATTTAGTGCCTTCCTTGGTGCTGATTTTTTGTCTGTCTGTTTTGAGATGGAGTTTCACTCTATGTTGTCCAGGCTGGAGTGCAATGGCACAATCTCGGCTCACTGCAACCTCCGCCTCCCAGATTCAAGCGATCCTCCTGCCTCAGCCTCCCGGGTAATTGGAATTACAGGCATGCACCACCATGCCCAGCTAATTTTTTTAATATTTTTAGTAGAGACAGGGTTTCTCCATGTTGGTCAGGCTGGTCTCGAACTCCTGACCTCAAGTGATCCACCTGCCTCAGCCTCTCAAAGTGCTGGGATTACAGGCGTGAGCCACCGTGCCCGGCCTTGGTGCTGTGTTTACACCATGTGTGTGTTTGTTGTTGCCCTTCCCATGAAGAAGAAGAGAAGAAATGGGAATGCTAATACCCATTTTCTTTACTGGCTGCAATTTGAAACGGGACAGTGCAATAACATTAGGTTTATTTTATTTTATTTTTTGAGATAGAGTGTCCCTTTGTCAGCCAAGATGGAGTGCAGTGGCATGATCTCGGCTCACGGCAACTTCTGCCTCCAGGGTCCAAGCGATACTCCTGCCTCAGCCTCCCGAGTAGCTGGGACTACAGGTGTGTGCCACCACGCCTGGCTAATTTTTGTATTTTTAGTAGAGACGGTGTTTTGCCGTGTTGGCCAGGCTGGTCTCGAACTCCTGACCTCAGGTGGTCCACACCCCTTGGCCTCCTAAAGTGCTGGGATTATAGGCATGAGCCACTGCTCCCAGTCAGGTTTATTTTTAAAAATGGCAATGTTTAACATTTCCTCCATGTAAATGATGAAGGAAAAAAAAAATCTTACTCGAAAAATGACTCATTCATAGAACATCAGGGTTAGTTTCTGAGTGGCACGTTTTAAAAACATTTAATCAGTAATCTGAATATATGTCAACACCTTCTGGCGGTGTGCTATAAAATGTGAACCTTGTCAACAGCAACAGAAAAAGGTGACACACTTGGGACACAGAGCTTTTATGCTGACACACCGTAATAATATAATTTTAAAATTTATCATCTGTTTAGCTGCAAGCAACAACAATTAATCTTTCTGACATTTCATACAATGCTTTAAATAACACCTGGGCAGAAAAACAACACATTCTAATTTTTACTTTCATCGTCTTCCAGGGCTTTATAGCTACAAATGCGTCTAAAGCCACACACAATAAATTTTGTGATTAGGATTAAAATGTTAGCAAAAAATATTTCCCTTGTCACCGCATGCCCCTTCTTGCCTTAGTTAATAAAATTACTTAACACGAGAGCTGGAAGTGAGAGCAAGTCCCAGAGGAAATGTGGGCCTCCAAGGGTTCATTTCTGCCACGTCAAATGACATTTTATTCCCAAATCATTTAACCTTCGACTTTGCATAACTACTTATAGCTTGAACGTAATTCTGATGGGGACCCAGAAATGACACTGATCCCTCAACTAGAAACTCCATCAGAACACAGCAATACTGAGCCCATCTGATTTAACAATTAAAAAAAAATAGCAGCCAGGTGCTACTCAGGGAGGCTGAGGCAGGAGAGTTGCTTGAACCTGGGACGCGGAGGTTGCAGTGAGCCGAGATGGCACCATTGCACTCTGCACTACAGCCTGGGTGACAGAGTAAGATGCTATCTCAAAAACAAACAAAAAAAAACGGCATGGCAAAACATTTTCAAAATGTTCAGAAGCATGAAAATATACGTGTTGTAAGGATTTGTTTCGTGTGTCCTGTGAGGCTTGCTGAGATTTAGTATTAGGCCACATTAACATCCTTAATTAATCTCTTTCCTATTATACATTAAACTAAATGTACACTGCCAAATATATCTATTGACCCAGTGCCTTGCTGCCCTGGTGCTTTAAAAGCCTGTGGGGAGGCCAGTTGGGGAGGCTCACACCTGTAATCCTAGCACTTTGGGAAGCTAAAGCAGGTGAATCACTTGAGGTCAGAAGTTCGAGACCAGTCTGGCCAACATAATGAAACCCCATCTCTACCAAAAATACAAAAATTAGCCTGTTGTGGTAGTGGGCACCTGTACTCCCAGCTACTCGGGAGGTTAAGACATGAGAACTGCTTGAACCCAGAAGGCAGAGGCTGCAGTGAGCCAAGATATCGCCACTGCATGACAGAGTGAGACCCTGTCTCCAAAAAAAAGGCTGGATGAGATGCAATGGCTCACAGCTATAATCCTAGCATTTTGGGAAGAAGCTGAGGCGGGTAGATCACTTGAGGTCAGGAGTTCGAGACCAGCCTGGCCAACAGGGTGAGACCCCATTTCTACTAAAAATACAAAAATTAGCCAGGCATGGTGGTGTACGCCTGTAGTTCCAGCTACTTGGGAGGCTAAGGCAGGAGAATC
>CAUYQU010006975.1:0-18528 GCA_963574635.1 Cheracebus regulus | reverse complement strand
GGGTGGGGAGTTGGGGAGAGATAGCATGGGGAGAAATGCCAGATATAGGTGAAGGGGAGGAAGGCAACAAATTACACTGCCACGTGTGTACCTATGCAACAATATTGTATGTTCTTCACATGTACCCCAAAACCTAAAATGTAATAAAATATATATTTTAAAAAAAGATATTTAGAAACTTTAATATTTACAGCAATTTCCTTTCCTCAAATTAACAATCTACCCACAATGGCTTATGAGTACTTTATTCTAAGAATTTGCAAATATATTTTGATTACTAGGCACTTATTTTCCAAAATCAGTGGAAAAGGATCTCTAATCTTATATACTGTTTCTAAAGAGCCATGGATGACATGTGAGGCTCCAGTGCCAATCTGGCCATTCATATTTACTGCAATGGACAGAACATTGGAAGAGGCAGAATAAGGTCTGTAGATGATGCATGCCCTGAAAAGAATGTGTCACAAAACTCATGGTTGGACCCAATCTAATGAAACTACAACTTGTTTTCATCCTGTTTGACATCTGAATCCCTTGCCCAAATGCCCTTATTATTATTATTATTATTATTATTCATCTTCAAAGCTGTGCTAATTTTGAACGTATTTCTCCAAATATTGTTTTTGGATTTGGCTCCATTAATGTCTGATTGGCTTGGCCATCTAGCAATTTTGTATTCTCTTTTCGGACCATGATTTCAACAGAATTACAGTCTACTATTAACTCTGACAACTTAGTATACTGCCTTTCTTATAAGTTTATATGTGTTTTCCTTTATGAGTTTTCAGTGAGGGATATTATATTGAGTTTAAGTGACACTTTTATTCTAAGGGAATGCAATCATAAGCAAGTCAGTCAAATAGTGAGCAAATTAATTCCCTTACCAAGGCATTCCTAAGCACACTCGGGAACCATAGACACTTGTCAGTTGTGTAGTGGTTCCACAGTATAAAGAGTTATACAGAGCAAAGCAATCTGTGGTGTTAGTGTTGAAAAAGCAATGTAACAGATTTAAAAGGTTTTCTTTATTTGCCAACCATATATAAGACATTCCCGATTGAACTACAATCTTAAACCTCATCTGAAACTTGAAATTCCATATCATCACTGAGCATTATGCCTTTTCTAAGCCCTACCACCTGTCTCAGTCTACATATTTCTGAGTCTTATCCCATTCTCACATCCCACTGTACTTAAAAGCAGCAAGAATAGTCACTGGTACTAAGAAATGAAACTTAAAGTATATGATTGCCTCTACAAGCTGCATTTAAATCTCCATGAACATAATCGGTAGTGTCTTGATGGCCAAAGAAAACTGCTAAATAGCTTTTCATAATGAGCTACCAAATTTTGAAGTAACACCTTATCCCTGTTTATCATTAACATGATAGCAGTCCCATTTCTTGAACAAAATGATTATCTGCCTGATATTTTTTTCAGTTCGTTTTCTTTTTTTTTTTTCAAAAAAAGTTATTTTCATTTACAGTTATGGTGACTACTAAGCTCAAACCTATTTTCTATCCACTTTATACCTTGCAAATTAAATTAAAAGGTCAACTGAATATGTCTAACCACTTAGACAAAAATTCTGATATACAAATTACATAAATAATAGAGTAAAATTAATTCTCAAATGGAATTACCTGTGGACAAACCCTGAATTCTTCAGAACTAGACTGAGTTCACTCAGTCATTTCAGATAATTTAGACACTCATTGTGAGGAAATATCCTGCCTCTGTTTTGTTGCGGGTGACAGAGGAATTAATGATCTTTTCCAAAGTGAATCATTGACGTATAGCATTGCACTGTGCCAGTGAAACTCCAGCTGCTTTCTCAGACCCACTTTTTATGCTTATAATTTTTCTTTGTTTCTTGTTTCTTTAGCCGTAAAAGTGAATATTTCCTAATGCCTGTGCCTTTTCCCACTCCCTCTCTTTACCCTTGGAACAATCAAAGTCCAGACAGTAATATATGAAATATTGTGTTGAATATTAGCAACACTTTTCATTCATCACCTGTAAAATAGATAGTTGAGGGAAATGTCTGACAGCTGACAAAGCTTTTCTTGTCTTCAGTCCCATGGCACAATTCTAACGGTTGCAGTTTTCCCAGATGTATATGGATGCTGACTGTGCTAGTTCACATGCTGTTCTTAGCAAAATGCAATGTGTTCAATCAAGCTGGTAAACCCAGAGTCCATAAATTTATCATGCAAATGTTAGTGGTGAGAAAGCTTTCTCAAATGATGCTTATGCACGGGGAGCCACATTTGGCAACTCTTTACAGCTCTACAGTTCATGCAGTAACACCACTGGCCTGCACAGCACTCTGGCCGAGTTTCTCGTAGGTATTAAAAACAGTGGCAGAATTTTATTTACAATGTGTAATTATAAAAAAGTTCTTAATTTATAAAATAAGCACACATACCTACAGAAGTTTTGCAGACATGGTATGTGATGCTACATTGTTAGAAACTATACTAGGATAATACTTAGTGTCTCCTTGTAAAAGGGGGCATGATGTGGGATATATGTAGAAATGTTCGAATTCCACTAAACTGTAGCAAGAAAAAGCTCCAATGTAATAATTCAGTTTAGGAACAAACATTTATATAAGATTATTTGCCAAATTTTACATAGTTAAATATCAAATTTGTAGAATATGTTGTATTGTATATCTTATCTATACTGCCCTAGAGAAACCAATAACAAGGACCCCTAGATTCTCTCATTTGTGTAAAATAAAATAAAGGTAAATGAAAAGCATACATAGTGAGCATAAGTTGTATCATAGTTATATGTTTTGAATTTCTTCAGAGACTTTTTCAATTTTTAAATAGGTGAGAATTAGGTAAATCACTGATTTTAATATCTTTTATTAATATTTATATATTGCATTTGTTACATGTCCATAGAAACTAATTTTTTTGAGATCTTTCCATGTGTCTGGTGCTAGGGCATCTAAAATGTTTCTATTTCACTCTTCACTAGAAACTTATGATGTAAATAGTTTTATTCCCAATTTTTCTCAATTGTCTTTTCGACTCTGTCCTCTGTCATTTTCATTATGTTCATGAAAAGGCCCAATAAGTAATTACCCCTTTCTTATCCTTGTGATGCAATTCCACTGCTGGTGCTTAACTCTACAGAAATGAAAGTATATGTTCATACAAAACCTGTTATTGAATCTAGTGTATTCACGATTACCCAAAACTGGAAAGAACACAAATGTCTTTCCATAAGTGATGATATAGACACTCTCTGGTACATCCAAATAATGAAATTCTCCTTAGAGAAAGAGAATGAATTACAAATACATGCAACGACTTAACTTCACCTTCAAAGCATTGTACTGAGTGAAAGTAACCAGTTCGGTAAGGTTATACATTAGATGAGTCCAATTATATGACAGTCTCAAAATCACAGATCCATCAGTATTAAGCAAATATTAACATTAGGTTTAGGTATTGGGGCTAATCTAATTTTAGAGGAATAGTGTGAGGAACGTTTTTGGGGTAATGGAATTACTTTGTATTCTCATTATGCAAGTTCATTGCATGACTCTCTGCATGTGTCACATGTTATAGAAATGTACATCATATAGTACATTTGAAAATATGATAATAAAAAACAAGACTTCAAAGACGCAACAAATGTAAGATAAGTTTCATAGAGTCTGGAGATTCTTTTTCCTGTAAAAATTATAGTAATCTTTAAATACTTTAAAGCCTGTCTTATGACTTACCCTAAATTATCCAAGTTAAGAACTGTTAACTTATTTAAAACCATTACTTGTTTCTCATAATATCACTTGTCTCATCCTGGTATGCACACTCCCTTATAATTATCCTTTTCTTTTCAGCCTGCTCAGTAATCTAATTTTGTTAATTTAAAAACCAACCATCTAGGCCAACCAGTACAATCAACATTCTATCAGCTTTAGATTATTAAAAGGATTCTTATTATTATTAGCCATTTAGGGAGGTCACAAACCAGAGGAAGAGAAGTAGCTGGATTCCTTTCCTTTTCTCCAGAGTTGTAAGTCTGCTTCTAAGTTTATTTAGTGAGTGAGAGCTGCCAAGATCTTTCAGTGTGGAAATTGGTGATACTTAATGCTTGAACACATGGCTCAACATTAACATTTTAAACTTGGCATAAGTTTCAGTCTCAGGGAGAAACAGCTGCTTTGCTAAGCATTGGGGGAAAAAGGATCATTAAAAGTTTAAAATAAGTGGAAAATGCTATTCTGCCTGATCATTAGAAAGTTTTGTGAAATGTTAGGAGTAGAAGCAAAGCTACCCACACTTCATGAAATTATATGGTGAATATGATAAGTGAACCAGAAAAATAAAAACCAACACACACACACACATACACACACACACACACAGAGAGAGAGAGAGAGAGAGAGAGAGAGAGAGAGAGAGATTCTGTCATGTATTGCATTAAAACAGAAATGTATATGTAAGCAGAGTATTCGTAACTAGAATTTGATCTTCCACCTCAACTTTGAATGTGAAAATTTACTTCTGTGGGGTACTTAAAATGTGGCCTACATCTTACTATTTGATGTAGTCCTATACACTACTGATTGTACAATTACATTTAACAATGACCATATGAGGACATTTACTTGTAAGTATTTATAGAAAAAAAGTCCTTCTTATGTAGCAAGCAATAAATGGAGAAATAGTCATTTCTCAGTAAAATAAGAATGATGTAAATTGTTGAGGTGCTCTCTCACTTTCTCTCCTCCTTTTGTTTTGTCCTTTTGGCCTTTATTTTATAAATTTTACTTTAATATACAAGGACATGGAATCTTCAGTCATACAATAATGGTACAAATAGGAAAAAAGAAAAGATAAAAAGTGAAAGTAAGTAGAGACACCTCAAGGGCAAGAAATAACAACGATTATGTACACATTTTTCTTGCTTGGATTTTACCTGTGATAAGAAATTCTATGTTAGACAGAAATAATCTAGATTTTTATCACTGAGTGACTTCATTTTCTATTTTGGTCTTGAACATTTTACTCCATAGCCAGCTTCGTTTCATTTACATTCTTTTGAGAATTTCAAGTATATTCAGACTCTTAAAACTTAGAGAAAGAAAAATGTCAATTCCTTCTCAGAAATCAGTGCAAATTCACTCATCCTCAGAAAGTGTATTTAACCTGTCAATGTATTATCCAACGTTTAATCAACTGGCACATTTTAAAATACCATATTATATTAAAATGAACGCATAACATTTCTATTTGAAATACCATTCAAAATACATTACTATGTTTTACTTTTGTAAGTGCATTGTGGCAAATGATGCAAAATAATGTCCGCATATTAGATGAACAGTTAATATCCTTCAATCTTATGCAACAATTAGTTCTGAACATTTGTCACAGTCACAGACATTCACTTTTTGAGGAAGATTCTTGCTTATATTCAGGTCAAATGAAACATCCTGAGGCTAAATTAAAATATATATCAGAAAAATTAAATATCCTCCCATACAAATTCCATTGAAACAATAATTTTAAACATATTGTATATTTTGGGTCAAGACAGTTATAATAAAACAATTGTAATGTTTTTAGTTTTATCATTTAGGTTCTACTTTTCCTTCAGGAATAAAAAATGTTTTCAGTGCACACATTCTTATGTTTTCACTGTGTTGTGTTTGGAAAAATAAGTCAACTAAAGAGTAACTTTTTCTTTTACTGTCCTTTGTATGGAATAGAAGCAGTAATTTAGTAAAGCTGCCCTGGAGAACTAATAGAATCTCATCCTATGTCTCCTCTGATCTGTATCTTTTTAGACTTTAAGAAAGACAACAACATCCAGATAACTTTCAAAAGTGGTCAAGTTGCCAGCATTTTTATTTGAAGAAAGGTACTCTTCCATTTTCCCTTGCATATATTAAATTTTAAATTTAACACAACACATTTAGAGGCTGTTATGTGTGCAATATTTTACATAGATAATTCCTCTTACTTCCTAATGAGCATCTGATGCCTCTCTTCCTCTCCACTCAATATTAGTGAAAATACTGACCAATGAAGCTTTACTTTATTCATTGAGAAACAACTGGAATGCTAAGCAAGTTTTATAACCAGAATTTTGAGTTTCAGTTTAATCTGCATTGCCAACATGCTCCAATTAAGAGAATTCTTTTATGATTTATTATTGGCTTAAGTGTATAAAAAGGGCTGTTCAGTTTTTAAAAATATTTACACAATACACAAAGAAGATCACAATCTATAGAGCTTTAATGGTTTCCAATGTTTTATGCTGTAACTGTTTATAATTAGCAAGCACATAGAAATTGGTTAATTTTACAAAGTAACATCCTAGGGCACTATTAGACTGAGCGGGGTTCATTTAGTAGTGAGTTTGCAAAAGGAGATTCAGAATAATCAGCTAGGGTCCACAGACAGATATAATGAGAATGGCACCCAAGAAAAATCCAATTATCTCAAAATGATCTCATGGGAACATTGGAACAACTTAACCCAGTAGAACTTTCAACTTTTAGATGGCAAAAAAATCATAATACCAAATTTTATTAATGTCACTGTTAATATTGTGACTCCCCAAGTCATTTTCTTAAGATGCTTCATATCGACTTTATGGAATAAAAATTTTTATTCTTATTTTACATACAAATTGAAGTGACATTAATGTCTCAAAACACAAATTTACACTTCAATAGCTAATAATGTTTTCAACATTTCAAGACTTCCACTAGTACAGATGCTATGCCACAAAACCCTGACATTGGGCCAGGCACTGAGGCTCATGCCTATAATCCCAGCACTTTGGAAGGCAGAGGTGGGCAGGTCACTTGAGATCAGGAGCTTGAGATCAGCCTGGCAAAACATAGTGAAACCCTGTCTCTACTAAAAACAATACAAAAAATTACCTGGGGTGGCAGGGACCTGTATATGGCAGGCACTCAACTTCTTGGGAGGCTAAGGCAGGAGAATCGCTTGAACTCAGAAGACAGGTTGCAGGTTGCAGTAAGCCAAGATTGTGCCACTGTACCAGCCTGGGTGACAGAGTAAGACTACATCTCAAATAAAAAAAAAAAGAAAAGAAAAAAGAAAACAAAACCCTGACATTAGACTTTGCCAATAAATAGAAGAAAGTATTACATAAAGGCTTATTGTTTTAAGCCTGGATGTTTGGATGTGTTAATTACAATTAAAAGATTAAAGACTTTACATTCTGATAAGTATTTTTTATGTTGTCTGTTATGGTATATTTTGAATGAAAGTCATATAGTTTACTGATTGTTTTTCATAAAATATTCTCTGATTTTGGCTTTCTTATTAACTGCTTTGTAGTTAAACTTAATCATCATGTTTCATTGTGTTTCTCTTCCTATAATTCTGGGATACATTGAACTCTTTGACCATGTGGATCCCAAAAATAATTTTAGCCTTCAGTTTATATGTACAGAAATTATTTTAATAGTAATATAACCATCAGAATTATGAGTTTTTTCCATTTAAATAATTTTTGAAAATTAATAAAAATAATATAATACTTACAACAAAATTGGCATGGATTAATATGATCAAAAACTATATTATGGTTTCAAATTTAATATTTGATCCACCATGTAAAATAGTTTTATTATATAAAACAATTATCTTCACGGATATTTATGTGTGAAATTAAATATTTCATACCTTCATTAATTTTATAATTTTAGAAATCAGCCAGTCTGAGGTGCACTAATCAACTTTTCCATTTGTATGAAAGCTAATTATTTAATGGGCAGTAATAATTTTCTCTGCCTAATGAGTCATCATGCATGCCCTGCGTATTGAACACTTAAAATAGTCTTCTTATTTTCATCATCAATAATATTTGACTCTGTCAGCATAAAAATTTTGATCTTTTGAATCAGGTGTTTAAGTCCTTCTTTTTATTTTAACTATGTTATTAAACATGAACATAATTTGCCCTTTGAGAGGTCAGCTATCTTCTTACTAATTCATGTTCTGAAAGTGCCCTTATTTGTTATTTATTAATTCTCATTACAAGCCTGCCAGAGTCATAGGAATAAGACCAACTTCTGGAAATAGAAGTGTAACATGACTTACTTTTAATGACACTTGTATATAGATGCAATAAAACAAAATTTAGTCTCTCCAAATATTAAGCATAGCACATGCATATTCTTGTTTTCCTACAGATAAATTTAGTATTTTTATAAGTGAGAGGTGAATTCACTGTGATTTTACATGAGAAATTGTGAGAGCAGAAGCCATAGTAGCAAATTTTTTAAAACTTGTACCATCTTCCAATACTCAATCATTTTATAGGAAATACAAAAGAAATTCATTCTCCAGTAAGACAAAAACAAGATTATTTATTCCCTAGGGAAAGTATTAACCAAATTAAATGCATTGCAAAATTTAATTAATATAAGCATATGATCTAAAACAATATTTCTCTTTCAATTGACCAATTTTCAACTGCATACTAAGGGATCTGAGTGTTTTACACAATCAATGAAGTTTTGATATGATTATTTCACCCCCAGTTGACATTAATTGCACTATTATTACCTTTTCCTGAGATAAAACACTAAGTAGAAAGCAAAAGAGAAATAAGCCATTTCTTTTCATGAATATTCATGTTTTCAAAAGTACAAATGGTATTTTCAGTATACTTGGCAGTTGAATTAATATTTTGAGTTAAGAGTGAAGTGCAGCTAAAAGGATGGAGGGAGGGTAAGGTGGCCACTATCTATGAATAAATTTATTTTTCCAGAAGCCTCAGTGTTGTCTCCATATGGATATAATGGTAAAAAAATTCTATTTTTTACCACTGTAGTTTTTAAAGTCTGGATCACTACATAAATTTGCTGCACTGTGATCAATCATTAAGATTGTTATCAAAGATGTGCTGCTTTAATACACAGGAGAGTTCATAATGATCCCAATTAAAACAAACAAACAACTATTAACTTGGGGAAAACATTCCGTTGTAGCTAATATAATAAAACTGTATCACACACACTTATTAGTAGCTCTTAATTGATAATGAATACTTGTTTATTATAGATGTAAGTCTTCAGATTAAGCACAATTTTTTGAAATTGATTCTGTAACATTGAAAAATAATTTCTCTATTGACCATCATGATTTTAAATATTTTTATAATATAAGCCCTTTTCTGCATTTCAATAACTCCAATGAATGCAGGAAATATTAGATCATTAATTATCTTCACCTTATATGTCTATATCATTACACAGATATCTGTGTAATTAGAAGAAACAATTACTAATTTTGAATTTTCTACAAGAAAAATGTTTACTCACTTTTCTTAACTCCTCCATAGTCTTCCACTATACTCCTTTTCAGCATGATGTTAGGTTCCCCACAAACCATATTCATTAATAGAGCAATGCTGACTGAGACTTCTTTTAGAAGAACCTTATGATGTCCAACTCTCAACTCCATAGCTCTAATCGACCAAATCAGTGTGCAGGAGTTTGAGGAGGGAAGGTGGTAATATAAGCTTTTACATGTTCAAACTCGTGGTTTAATTTCTATAGTTTTCTGCATATGTTAGTTACTTAAGAGAAATTTCTGCCAATTTGTCTCTGTCTCTCCTGCTCCAGCATTCTCATCTAAGCTTCCTGAGTACTTACTTATTCTCCATATTGGAACTGTTACCACCTAAGCCCTTACCAGAATTTTAGATTTGCTTCAAAACATAATTAGCCTTTTAAAAAATAGTTTAAATATTTAGAATACATTTGTCACTAAATGATGAAGAATGAAAAGGTTATTTCTACTATAATTTGAATCGCTGAAAAATGATTACAAAAACATCAGAAAATAGTCATTATAACTGTCTTTTTAGAGAAAATTAATTTGGTAACATTCAAATTAATTTAAAATTATAATTGTACTTTGCCAAAATGTGTTTGTCCCTAATGCACTAAACATTCTTCTCCTATGATTTATGCACAGAGATTAACGCAGTTGTAACAAATTCCTCAAAGTATGCATTTTTATTCCTCAGTTCTATTGAATAGTAAATTAACCAGCAAGCCAGTTGCTTGTCTTTGCAAATAATGTTTTATTGAAACAAAGCCATGCCCATTTATATACCTATTGTCTGTGGCTGCTTTCCTGCTACAATAATAAAGTAGTTACAATAGACTCCATATGGCCTACAAAACCTAAAATATCTACTGGCCCTTTAAAAAGAGTTTACCAAGTCAATATGATTACATTTTTGCTGGAGGACAGTTTCTAAAATAATTTATCCTACAATATACATTGATTTTCCACTCTACATGCTATATTAGGAGTAACTTCCCCATGAATAGCTGTAGGAGAAGAAGCCCTTGGTGTTCTTGCTTGGCCAGTCACCCTTCTTCAAGAGCTTTCCATAACCTGTCCACTGATGATTCTCTTTTTGTGATTCTTCTTTTAAATATCCTGAGTTCAAGGTGACACTAATTACCTACTTCAAGTTTGACATTTTCTCTAATAGGTCAATCTAATTTTCTTCCTCAGTTAATGTATAATCAGTTAATTATCTATGAGTTCTTGGTCTGTAAAATGATATATATTTGAAAGATGAGGCTGTCATGGACGTCATTTTAAATCACATAAGATTTTGAAAAAAAAAATGGAGCTATAAACATACAGAGAAAAAGAACAGAAGTGAAACCAGAAAAAAAAAAACTCATGTAGAGAAAGAGAAAAGACACTGCCTAGATTCTGAAAAATTACTATTTCAAGATTTTTATGAATTCAGTCTATTGTAGTCAGAAAATGTTGAAGTTACTATACTTATAAAAATAAAAAAAACATGGCTTACAATAAAGAATTGTGTAATAAAAATGTGTGTTAATAAGCTATAAATAAAACTATGAAACAATCTATAAAAATGGGAAGATGACAAGAAAACTAACAAAAATAATGAGAAAGAGGATGATTTTCAACAGGTCATGTTCTTATAATAGTTCAATAAAAATAATATTTATTTGAGAAACTTAAGACCATACTATACATGAGAAGTAAATGGTAAAGACAATGAAATTGAGGAGAGAGTGGAGCCAACTAAGAATGGAATAAAAGGGAGTCCCAGGATGACAGCTATTCAAAAATCATCAAAAGTAAGCTATCAGATTTGAGCAGGAAAATGTAGGCCTCCACACAGGAGGCCTCTGCTGAAAATATATATTTTTGTGTGTAAATATATATGCACACATAATAAGAGGTTTTTAAAAAAATAACTAGTGTTGGAGAATTTTTTGAAAAGTAATTGAAGAGATAATGCAGGTGAATAATACAAGAAAATTCAAAGTCAATACAAAACTCCATGAAAAAGTTACTTAAGAAAGAAAATATAATCATAGCAAGTAATTTGAACAGTTATGTAATGAAAATAATATAAAAGTTTGGATTCCAAATATATAATTAGGTGAAAAGCAAACCAGAAATGACTAAATAAATCTTATGGAACTACTTTTAAATTTGGTAACCTAAAAATATAAATGACAGAAATTTGTAAGTGGTATTAAGAAAACTCTTAGTCATTTGGGTTGCTACTACAAAATATCAGACACTGGGTGGTTTAAATAAAAGATAGTTATTTCTCACAGTCTGGAGCCTGACAAATCCAAGATTAAGGTACCAGCAGATTGAGTGCTGATGAGGGCTCTCTTCCTGGTTTGCAGATGGCTGCCTTCTTGCTGTATCCTCATATGATGGAGACAAAAGTCTCTTATGTCTCTTCTTCTTTATAAAGGCATTAATTCCACCCTGAGGGCCCCACCATTATGTCCTAATCTATCTCTAATTACTTCTCAAAGGTGTCACCTCAAAACACCATCATATTGAGGATTAAGACTTCAACATACGAATTTTGAGGGAAACACTAACTTTCAGCTCATAACAGGAAGGAAATATCATATTCTCATGTTACAGACTGAGAACACCTTAACAGGTACATTCTATGCTTTATGAAACAATATTAAAACAATAATAACAAACATTTCTCATAGTTATAAAAGCAATCAATAGAGAAACTAGAAGTAGCAATACTACTACTTTTAATTATATGTTGAGAGAAAGGGATTATCAGTATGTGAATGAATACTGCTAAATTTTTAATCTAAGATTTAGATAACTTAGCAGTATTCATTCACACACTGATAAGTCATTCACATACCAATAATTCATTCACAACTTAGATAATTTAGATGTTACCTTTCAAAGGAAGGTGTCAGTAGGTAAATGTGAAGTTGATACAACAAAAATTAATAGAGGCATATTAATTTGTAATATGACAGTATCAAAAACAAGAATAATATTGACTTAATGATTGTTTTATTTGATCTCTTATACTCTAACTTTGACTCTTTTGCTGTCTATTCTTCTCTGTTGAATCATGAAATGTTATAGATTTGATGATGGAAACATTTTGCTACCTTTCTACATACTCTCACCTTTGGCAATCACATTATCAATGCTTTAAATACTACATATGTGCTGATGATACAAAAAATTCATTTTTACCTGTATATACTATTTTATATATAACGAAGGACTGGATATTTTTACCCCTGTCATATAAATTTACAAAGAAGAAACATGACAATTATTAGTGATTTGTTCTCTCTATGCTCCAGGACTATTTAATCTATCAGTAAAAACTCCATAATTTACTTACAAAATTACCTTAATCTGATTCTCTGCCTGTATCCTAGAAAAGATAATGTCATGCCTCACCTCAACTTCTTTCACTATCACCTGATCTTTTAAAATTATGAGGAGAATCAAGCATTCCTCGTCTGAAAGCCCTATAGCAAGTTCCATTTGGTTCTACTGAAATATGAACTTCTTGCCTTGACCTACCTTTCCAACAGCAGCTCACCTCTCTCTAACCTTAAAATAGTCTCTCACATCCCACATTGGCTCAGTCACAGTCCTGACTTTTAGTTGCCAAAATTTCCCGAAGTATTATTTTACTTTTGCTTCATCCTCTGAAAATCTGAAGAATTTCTGGAGCCACCATTACTTTGGATCCATGCCTTCCTTCAATTATTCTTTTGAAATTCAACTTTTTGGTGTTGCCTTCCCTCAGTTACTAAGTCCAATTACCTTGACTCATGCCATGCCTGTCTTCTCACACCCCTCTCAGCTTCTTCATAGCACATGACCTTCTAAAATTTATATTTATGTGATGTATCTGGTTTTTTTTAAAATCAGTATCTGTTGTCCTTACTCAACACCACCCTCAATGGCCATATGTTAATTTTCATTAATCTCATTTCCACACTTCTCATAAAGTCTGAAACATGGTAGGCATCACTAAGTATTCGTTTTATTCATCTGTGCACTTACAGCAAAATTCTGACCTCTTATAATCAGAAATTGCTGAATAAATTTATAAATAGGAATTTGCAAATAACCGATTACTATTTAATGTATATGTTTTAAAAAATATCTAAAAGATAGTGCTTTGTGAATGGGGTCATTTTCCTTTTGTGGTTTATCCTTTTATAATGTGAGTAACTGGCAGGCAAATAGTTTATGATTTTGCAATAAAATGTTAGTAGTAGTGGATGTGGATAAGCAGGTAAAGAACTGAAGAGGGATTTTCTTGCCTATCCTATTTTAAAAACATTTTGTTTACAAACAATTATCTTATTTATCTCACTTGAAGTTCAAATTTTCCTGATAATTTGTGTGTATGTTTTCTCCTCTATTAGAGAAGATAATCTGTAAATATTAAAATTGTGATGATCTTGAATATGACAACAAACGAGAGTGCCAACATCAAATTATTGTTCAATGTACTAAATGAGAAAATTAATTTAGTAATTAATTGATTCATCTGTTATAAACACAGATGCATATTTGGACACACTAATGCTGTTTTACATCAAATGCATGTAGGAATACACAATTGAATATTGAAAAACAAAGGATTAATTACAAATGTATGTTAAATAATATGCACTTATTAATGATATTGTTTTGGTGATAAAATACAATGAGAAAGATGAAATGTAGATGGATTTTTAAGAGTTCTTTAAATCTAGAAGAATGTCGTTTAGTGAGATAAGGGAGAATACTGCTTTCACAGGTTCCACCTTAGTTGTAGTTGCTGTGTGTTGATAGAAAGTGTAAAGGGTAGTGCCACTAATAGGAACAAAACTACATAGAGTAAAATAAGACATTATATAATCAGGGATAATTTAGATATAGATGCAAAATATTATTAATAAGCGGAAAGAGAAATACTTTTCTGTTGGAATATTCTAAAATATTCATAGAGGACTTTAAATTCAAACTAGGTCTTAAATAATGAATAGGAGCTTTAGGGGGAGGGGTGTAAGAAGAGAATTCTAAACATGGCAGAAAGCATGTGTATAGAGATGGAGTAAAAACATAGTGTTGACTGGGAGGAGTGGCTCACACCTGCAGTCACAGCACTTTGGGAGGCTGAGGCTGGAGGATCTCCTGAGGTTAAGAGTTGGAGACCAGACTGGCCAACATGGTGAAACCTTGGCTCTACTAAAACTACAAAAAAATTAGCTGGGGGTGGTGACATGCACCTGCTACTTGGAGAGGCTGAGGCAGGAGAATTGCTTGAACCCAGGACACAAAGGTTGCAGTGAGCCAAGATTGCACCACTGCACTCCAACCTGGGTGACAGAGGGAGACTTCATCTCAAAAAAAAAAAAAATGATATTGAGGGCTTTTATGAATGAGTTTAGAAAGCCTAAAGACTTTAGTACGTGTAGGTTAAGGTGTAAGAAAGGGAAATGGCAGAAGATGAACCTGAGCAGCTGGGGCATGAAGAAGCCGAGCAAATAGGAGTTCCATGTTTATTACTCATTTCATAGGAAACTGGCGCTGAGGTAAGTTCTGACTTGGAGAAGAGCATATTTTCTTTAGAGAATAACCTCTCTGAAAAACTTGAAGCCAGAGGAAAGTCAGGAAAAGGGGGGAAATCGAGGCAGGGAAAGCAGGAGGCTGCAGCAAGATTTTAGACAAAAATAATTGCTAAGTCAGAGGAACAGAGGAACAGCTCATTTTTAGGACATCCATTTAGGAGGCAAAACTGGCAATACATCACCGTCAGTTTTAGTACTGAAGTCAAAGTTAACATATCAAAGCTGGGTTCTTACTTAATATACCTATGACCTCCTACTTAGAAAAACAATTGGTGGCAGTGGCTGCTCTAGATAGCTTGCCTCTGCCATCAAGCTGGAGGCAGTTGAGGCTGCGTTCTCCATGTGGCTGGTGGGAGCCATACCCCTTCTGAGTTGGGGTGGGAGCTCCACAGGTGCCCCAGGAGCTCCACAGGTGCCACTGCAGCTTCCAAAAGCACTGCTGCAGACCCAGGCCTCCCATTCCATAAAGTACACAGGAGCTCCACCTTCCTGGGTGGGGTGGCAGTTACACAAATGGTGACTGTGGATTGGAGGCTCTCTTTGCTCTTGGGGGCCCTGGAGCAGGCAGGAGCCCTGCCCTCCTGGGCACAGCTGTAGCTACCCAAATTGTGGATGCAGACTCAGGCATTCCTGCACTCTTGGGAGCCCAGGAAGTTCCCCCTACCCTCACAGGCTCCAAAGTGCCAGCTCACACTGCCTGGCTCCTTCCTAACTGTTGACATCCACTTCTATCCTGGGTAAAGTCAGGACTGAGCCCAGGTGCTATGAACAGCAGCAGAAGGAAGACAGATTCCTGAGCAGAAGGGGACAAGTCCCCAGTGAGTCCCTACCTTCAGGCCAGGGAAGTCCTGAAGGCTGGGGGTCTGGCTGTCAGTCCCACAAAACGAAGTAGGAACCTATGGTGCCTTTTCTGGCCTGCCCATGTATCAATAGATGTGCATTTTCTTTCCTGTGAGGCCCATAAATGCTCCAGGTTCAGGCAGAGATGAGCAGACGAAGGGATGAGCAGCTGCATAGAGGAGTTACCCTCCTGCCGAGAGCTTCAGAGACCTGCAGAGATGTTAGAACTACCAGCTGCAGAGAGGAGCAATCCACTTCGGGGCTTTCTTTCTGATGGGAGCTGGACACATGTGGTACGACCCAGCTGCAGAGAGGCATTACCCTCTCCAGGGCCTCTTCCAGGGCTAAACACATGATGGAGCAACCTACCTACAAAGAGGAGCTACCACTGTGGGTCCTCTCTGAGCTGTTCTAACACACAATAAATCTCCTCTTTGTCTTGCTCACTCTCCACTTGTCTGCCTACCTCATTCTTCCTGGACATAGGAAAAGAACTTGGGAAAAGGCACCACTGGCCATAGAGGTTTCCAGCTAGAAAAGTGACATCCTGTAACAAAATGATAACTACAAAAACTTTTTTCTCAGTATGATATAGAACTAGTCTCCAAGGATATTACCAATAATATAAAGTAACTTTACAAATCACAGCTGTTTTTATTGTTGAAATAATTCCTATTGTGAAGAGAAGATATCAATAAATATACTTTAAGAAAAGTAAGTAGATAATTATATTAAAATCTGGCAGCAAAGTTCATATATTTACTTAAAAACAATACATGGCCATTGGATAATATGACTATAAGAAGTAAGTAATTATAAATATTAGTTAAATAAATTAAATCTGATAGCAAGTTCATATGTTTACTTAAAAACAATAGATGGCCATTGCATTATATGACTATACATAGGCTATATAAAATATGTTATTTATGAGTAGTGTTTTTATTATGTATTACCTATGCTTCATATTTTTATGCTTGATATAATTCTTGAAAAAATATACATTCTGTTATTATTCTTACAGTACTTTTTTCTTTTCAATGTAATATATAGTTAAGCACTGTCATATAAAATAAAATATATTTTGCACTTACCCATGACTAGCCAACTTCCATAGATTTCTAGTTTTAAACAGTCAAGTATTTTCTCAAAATAAGAAAAACAATTTTTTTCTTCATCGTTAACTTTTCAAAGTCTGCTGACTTTTGTGAAATCACTGCAGCGAGGCTCAAATGGTGTATGAAATGAACATTTCCTGCCTAGCCACTGCACCTAGGAAATATCACGACAATGTCTTGCAGTCAATGTTCTGCTCACTTGTTTTTTGTAATACTGAGATCATAGAGTAAAGCAAATTTACTGAGGAAGAGGAAAGAACAACTGAAAAACTTTTCTTTAAATGTTATTTTGATTTGCCCCTTTTTCCATATATGCTTAATTGGAGATATTAAATCAACTTGAAATACAGTGCTGCTTTCAACTGAATCATCATGGATGCTCTAATCACAAATATTAAACATAAACCAAATATTTGTATATAAATTGTCCCTAGTTGGTGAACATCAGCCGTAATGGTTATGTTGGAATGAACACCTCTATAACCCTGAAGGAAGCTTGGCTCTTACGTTATATTTTGTGTATCCGTAATGGAAGCTTTAGAACATAGGCATCTTTCTTGACATATCTCAATTGTTGTTTACGTTAAATGACATGCTGGTAAAATGTGAATACAAGTTGTCTTGGTTTATTAAGTGATGTGGCAACAGCAATAGACACCAAACACAAACATAAACTCCCACATAAATATGTTTCTATTTCCTCTTGTAGTACTCATTTCGTTTCCCTTTCATCCATATAACTTGGACCCATGAATACACAGCAATAGAGATATAATATTCCATTACTAAAATGTGTGTTTCAAAAAAAAAAAGCACAGTCATATCATACATCCCTTCTTGTGTTTGCTCTTTTTCCCTTGAATTGCATTTGCTCTCTTGGCAAAGCATTTAGAAAGAGTTTATTTTGCCTTTTCTAAGCCAAAATAAGTATATGTAAAAGGGCAGCGGGATAGGGCATTCATTTATTCAACAGAAGTTCATTGAGAACTTGCTTTGTGTTAGTTACTATTTTATGCACACCCAGAAGTTAGAAAAGGTAAAGCACTATTTTAATATTTTTCATTTTCTCTTTTTGTATTTGAAAATCATTAGGAAGAAAAGATGAACAGTATTCTGTTTACCCATGAATTTTATTTATTTATTTATTTATTGTTTTCTAGCCCTAGAATCAAGGACCAGGATATGAATATTAGAATTGCCAAATTGATTTTAGCAGAAAGGCTAAATGTAAGACCATAGTTTGGAATTCAGAAGAAAATTGTTTCTATAAACTGTGGGTAAGTTCTTAGACAAGCATACAAATGCCAATTTTGTGATTCATTTTATGTTATTCTTTCAAAGAACACTGGGCTCATAATTATAAAACGTGATCCAAATTTCTCGTTTTGTACTCACTATGTGACTTTGTGTGACTCAGTTGATCTTTGTAGGTTGAACAATTTCAAAGCGGTTGATGTACTGAAAAGGGCTTTATTCATTACATTAGTTTCTGTCAATATTACATAGATCAACGAGATAGAAAATCAACAAGGATATCCAGGACTTGAACTCAGACCTGGAACAACTAGACTTAACAAATATTTACAGAACTCTCCTCCCACAAATCCACAAAACATACATTTTTCTCAG
>CAUYQU010006973.1:0-24256 GCA_963574635.1 Cheracebus regulus | reverse complement strand
AAACAACAAAACAGAGCAAAACAAAAATCAGCAAATTTACTGAGTGGATAAATGAAAGGTGTGGTCTAATCAGCACACACACTGAAACTTGTTTGACTCATTCTTATGATCATATTATACTTTAGATTAGGGTAAAATTGTACTGGTTTTTTTTTTTTGGAAATTCCATTGTGCTCCCTAACTTTCTGAAAAATTTTAGTGCCATCTTAAAGCTTGAAGATTCTATAGTGAGTTTGTTTCCAGATCATTTAGTGTTAAATTAGCCTTTTCAAAATAATCAAAGTACCAAAACTCCTACTGTTTATATTTTCTATTTAGGAAATTACCAGCTTATTCTTAACTCAGTTTCTTCTTTCTAATAATAGGCAGGCCCTCTGAATCCATAATAGTTCAAAATGCTGCTATGGCAAATGATAATGTGATCAAGGCAGTGCATTCAACCAGAGAGAGTATTTTTTCTTAGTAATAACAGTCACAACATTTCTTCTTACCTGTATTCAACAAAAATCATTTATTTGTTTAATAACATTTACAGAGGACTCTTTATGTACCAGAAACTGTTCTAGGTACCTTATAAATATTGGAGTGATGGATTCATACACCAATGCTATTAGGCAGGTACTATCATTTGAACCCATTTCACATGCGGGAAACTGAGGCATGGAGGTGTTCGAGTAATTTGGTCGAGGCCGCTCAGCTGTGAGGGGGCAGAGCTTGGTGTCTAACCTGGGAAGTCTGGCTCCAGAGGTCATGCTTTTAATATTCTGCTGTAGCATATTTTTCTGCAGGTTTTTAAACACTTATTTTATGAGTCTTTTAAAGATTTAGGACCAGTTTATATTCCTGAGGATGTTTCTGTCTTTGACTTTGAATGAGATACCCTGATTTAAGGTTTGGTTTATCCTCTAACTCTCTGCTGCATTTTCTTGTAAAACTTTTAGTGGGATTATTGAAAGGATGATATATGGGTAACAGCAAGAGAATTGAGTTAGATGCTGATCGTGAGGAGATAAGAAGTTTAATGAAAATATTTTAATTTTTTTGCATCTCACTCTTAACAGTTAACACAGAGAACGAATGAATGAATGAATACACTACTATCCCTCAGAAGCTTCTTTGTAATTTCACCCATTCCTCCCACCAAACCTGTATCAAAGATTCCAGCAAATAATTTAATTGACTTGTTGAATTTTATTTCCACTTCATTTCCTCAGTACACCAGCAGATGGAGGTGCAAGTCGTTGGTAGAAAAGCCAGAGGAAGAAAAAAGAAACAAACAGCTAGAAAACTAGTCAGGCCCTGAACAACTGAATACTGTTTACATTTTAAAGTATATTTCTATGTAGCATTCAAAATTTTCTCCTTTTTTTGAATTTTAAACTAGGCTTTTTTTCCCCAAGTTTTATTTCAGATTATTCAGGGTGAAAAACACTCAAGGATCCTGAAAAATTAAACCAGGAATCTCAAACCAGCAAAAATTGTTCATCCCATCATGAAAATAAGAACAGGACTGAACTTTCTTCAAGTACCCTTTACCCTCACATTTCCCAGATGAAAAATACAAATTTCCAACCGGAACACTCAGAACTCGATTGATGTTATTTTCAAGTCTGTGCTTCCCAAGTGAAGGGCTGCCAAGTGTCTGGGACAGAGTTCCGAACTGCAGGCCAGCAGTGCCACTTCCACCTTCTTGGACAGAATGATGAATTAAATCATCCTTCGGTGGACAGATCACCTTCACATACTTCAGAAATAGCCACCTCATTCTAAAATGCTGCAATTCATATAGATGGTCATTTCTGTCAAGTGTTTACAAGCCAGGTTACATGCACGAGCCTTCTAGTTTTGATACACATTTTCTTAAATCAGGTTGACAATCTGTGACACAGCACAAGACGATTTAATGGAATCTAGGATATTTTACCAAAAAGTCTTAAAAGTGGTCTTTATTGCCATGAATATAATAAATGAGCATGTATTTTATATTCGAGTACCTTTTATGAATATAAATAAAATATTCAGTCTAGCTACTCTTTTACATTTGAATGTTTATGTGATTCTACTGGAAATGTAATTCAACTTCAGAATAACTTTAAGTTGAATTAAGAACCTGTACCCTGACCTTAATCATAAGGCCCAGTGGGGAGGAAGAGGAAGCTGTGGGCAGGCAGTATTGGAGTGGGGGGTGCTCAAATTGTCTTTCTAGCCTGGCATCTAGGAGGGTTGTTGAGTGTTTCATGGGTATAACAGTGGTAGATTTTGGCAATGAGTGAAAATCAAATGGCAGTGGCTGGCGATGTGTTTTTGGGCACTTATCCCATTCACAGCATCAGCTTAATCACAGGCTGGGGCTACAGGGAGCAGCGTGGTGAGAGAGAGAGAGATGGGGAGAGAGAGAATGTGTCTTATGGCCTCAGCCATCTGTGTGAGAGTTCCTAGAAGGACTCCTTCCTAGCTATGAACAAAATGCTAGGAGAAACCTGAGGCAGAAGAGCAAGGATAAAAGGAAGAGTTGGGCCCAAAATGCAGTGACTCAGAGGCTACTTGAGCAGCTGGGCTTCATCTGGGTTCAACCAGATCCAGGGGCAGCAAGGCTGGTTGATGAAATGGAAGCACTTGATTTGTGTCTTGTTTTCTGCAAGATTGGCTCAGGCTGTGAGAAGAATTGAGTTTGCAAAGTGCAGGATGTTTTGTGTCTCCAACTAGAAGAGCCTGAGGGTCATTAAGATTTGATGGGTAGGAACTGTGCTGCCCAGTACAATAACTACTAGCCACGTGTGGCTGTTTAAATGTAATGAAGAATGCTTCAATCAACTCAATATAATGAAGAATGCTTCAGGCTCGGGCAGAGCCACTATAAAATGTTCCCATCACCACAGAGCCTTCCTTTGGAACTAGAAGCAGGATGAGGCTGGAGGTCCATCTTCACAGGCTGGGAGCCGAAGGTATCCAGTGACCCATGGGGAACTGTGTGGTTTTGTCTGTTTTCCCCACATTTCCAATTGTGGAGAACTAGTTCATGACGGCCTTTTAATGGTTCGTGTATTTTGAAATGAATTGACGCATTCTTCATTATATAATCTTTGAAACATGTCTAAAGGCAAGAATTCTCAATGGTGGAAGCTTTTCCATAGGCTGGAGAATTTCTAAAGGCTCCTCTGCTATGCTAGCTAGTACCTTAAATTTATAGTCCTCATATTCAGTCCGATAACTTTAGAGATTTTGTAGCAAGAGTCATGATTAAAACCTACATACTTTTACTCCTAAACTTTCCCAAAATGATTCAGCAACTTTTAAAACCGGTAATTTATTCCTTAGCCATACTCAGGCAAGAAGCTAGGAAGAAACTTCAATCCTTTGGCCTCTGGTCTCCCATAGAAAATTACTGCGGTTGGAAATCAGTTTCTGAGTCCCGTGTTATCTACCGAGAGTCAGTGTGTCCTCTGAAACGTCAGCTTTCCAGATCAGTTGTTCTAGGCCCCAGAGAGACTGTGGCAAATGTGAATGTTCCTTGCTTTATCTGATACGTATCTTAAAAGTAAAATGGATACCTGTCTTTTGCGTTACGTCTAATAATATTTAAAAGTTTTAGAGTAATTTTTTATGTAAATGAATCCTAGGGGAAACATTTTTTAAAAGCCAAGAATCTAAAACTTTTAATCAAATTTATAAACATAGAATTGGATATTTTTACTTTTCTTAAAATGAGGCTTACATGTGTTTGTGATATTAGCTTCTACCTTAATTAGGATTCCTGAAGCAATTTATAACTCCTGAATCTTGTCTGTTTATGATGACATTCTCGGAAAAAATAATAGGCAATCTTTATCAAACAGTATATTCAAGATTCTGTGCTAAATGCTCTATGAATTACTGTTTTTATACCTTGTAACAATCGTAGGAGGTAATTATATTACTACCTCAATTTTATAGGCAAGGAAACAAGTTTAAAGGGAGAATATGTTTGACGTTACACACTAAGCAAATGAACTTAGAGTTAAAAAAATTATGGTATACGCTGGGTGCAAGGGTTCATGCCTGTAATTCTATCACTTTGGGAAGCCGAGCAGGTGGATCTCTTGAGCCCAGGAATTCTAGATCAGCCTGGGCAACATGGTGAAACACCACTTCTGCAAAAAAAAAAAAAAAAAAAAAAAAAAGTAGCTTTGCACAGTGGTACGTGCCTGTAGTCCCAGCTTTTCAGGAGGCTGATGTGGGAGAATCACTTGAGCCTGGGGAGGTTGAGGCTGCAGTTAACCATGGTCATACCACTGTACTCCAGCCTGGGTGACAGAGACCCTGTCTCAGAAAAAAAAAAATTATGGCATAATGCTAAAGTGCATGGATTTTGGATTTAAAGCCAGATGAAATTTGATATGTGCTCACTCTTGTTAACACTATCCAGATCAAGGTTTGGAATATTTCCAGATCCCTAAATAGCTCCCACATATACCTTCCTGGGCAATACATCTTCCAGAAGTAGCTACTATGTAGAATGTAAAAATTGATATAGCCATTATGGAAAACAGTATGGAGGTTCCTTAAAAAATTAAAAATAGAGCTGCCATATGATCCAGCAACCCCACTTCTGGATGTAAACCCAAAGGAAACAAAACTGAAACCACTAATTTGGAAAGGTATCTACACCCCCAGTGTTCATTGCAATATTATGTATAATAGCCAAGATATAGAATCAACCTAAGTGTCTATAGATTAGTAAGTAGATAAAGAAATTGTGGTATATATATAATGGAATATTATTCAGCCTTAAGAAAATCTTAACCATTTGCAACAATATGGATGAACGTGGAAGATATTACACTAATGTCACAGTCACAGAAAGAAAAATACTGCATGATTTCACTTATGTGTGCAATCTAAAAATGTTGAATTCATAGAAGCAAAGAGTGAAATGGTGGTGTGCTAGGTGAGCGGGAGGGGAAACTGGGAGATGTTGGTCAAAGGGTACAAAGTTTCGGTGAGGATGAATACATTCTAGAGACTAATGTTCAGCATAGTGACTATAGTTAATAATGCTGTATTTGATGCTTGAGATTAGCTAAGAGAATGTATCTTACGTATTCTCACCACACACAGAAAAGATAGCTGAATTTTAGCTTGAATATAGTAATCAGTTTCCTATGTATATGTATATAACATCATAATATACAGCTTGAATATATAAAATTTCAATTAAAATTTAAAAGAGGTAACTATTATTCAAACCTTTTTCACTATTTGTTGTGTGTTCTCACCACACACAGAAAAAATAACTATCTGATTTTTAGCTTGAATGTAGTAATCAGTTTCCTATGTCTATGTATACATCATAATATACAGCTTAAATACATAAAATTTCAATTAAAAAATTTAAAAGAGGTAACTGTTATTCAAACCTTTTTCACTATCTATTTTTGCTGTACTTAAACTTCATATAAATGATACAACTTTTACTTTTGGGCCCGGTTCAAAATTACATCTACGAACTTCATCCATGCTGTGTATACTGCAATTTGTTCATTCTCACTGCTGTATTCATTGTATGCACTTACCACAATTTATCCATTCTATAGTTGATGAACATTAGGACAATTTTCACTTTTCAACTTTTGTGAATAATGAATTTACACATCTTTTTGGTGGGCATAAACACTCATTTCTGTTGGCTAGATACCCAGGAGTAGAATTGTTGTGTCAAAGAGTGATGTATCTAGGATTTGAATCTTGAATTTTTTTTTTTTTTAAGACTAGGTTTCAGTCTGGTGCCCAGGCTGATTTTGAACTCCCAGGCACCAGTGGTCCTCCCATCTCATCCTCCCCAGTAGCTGGGATTACAGGCGTGCACCCCTGCACCCAGCTTGAACCTTGAGTTTTCTGACTCCACTATTATCTGTTGTGCAACAATCATTACATCAGTAATAGCTAATAAAAACTGAGCTCTCTATGAGGTCTTTAAGCTCTTGTTTTCTAAGCAGAGTATTGATTCAATAGAGAACTTTCTAAAAGCTTAACAACAGCTAGGGGAAGTCTTATATTTGTTCAACAAATAAGAGAGCTTTTACATTATCATTAAATAGCTGATGTACTACAATATATGTGGAACACTTAGTAGCTTCTCTTTGAAAAGCCCATGATAATACCCATCTTTGACAGATTTGTTTTACTCATTGAAATGTATACAGTAAGAGTAAGCAATTGATCATTCATTTACTTGTATACTGTAATTAGCCAAGGAAGAAACAAATCAATTTAAAACCAATTTCCATAGTCTACACATGCACAGGAATTGATTGCAGACTTGAATTTGCTGAATAAAAGTGAAGCTGGCTAATCTCAATTTGTATTTCATCAAGTAAATGGCAGCTATTGATTTCTGTAGCTTACTACTGGTGAGATAATCTGTCTGTCATTCTTTAAAGGCAGCATAGTATGATCACTATGCAGTTTAATTAGGTGTGGTCTAGTCATTTCACTGTTTGAAGAAGATGAAATATTTAGCTATAGTGGAAGGGAAACCTCAGCCAGCTGCCTGTTCTATCACCCTCTTTCAGACTGGTACTCATCTTAATTTAATGCCCATTGATTCTTATTGTTAGATGTTGTACACAGTAGCCCTTTTGTAATACACTGTTAGAAGATGAAGCTAAAATGGACTTTACAGGCTAAGTGAACTCTCTCAAGCTTTCTTGAACTCTTGACAACACAGCATTACATTCTAGGGGAATGACTTGACCTGTGTGTTATAGAATAGGTTTCCACAGTGTGCCTGGTTTTCTTAGAGAGTAATCCATGTTGCCATTGTCCTACAGGATTTGTATTTGACAAGTTGCAATGCCTTTTTTCCTGGCACAACACAGAAGGTGTAATGTTGAACTATATCTGAATACTACTGTTTATGTAAAAAACGGCCTGAAATAACAATGTCTTCTTTCTTAAAAGAAGTATCACGATCTCTTTATCTCTTTGTTTTTGGTTTCCTTGCCTGTAAAGTGGAGATAATAGTACCTACTTTGTTGCTATTTTATGGCAGCTAAATGAGACAGTATGTATAAAATGCATAGAGCAATGCCTTTCACATAGTAATAACTTAATATTTATTATTATTAATGTTGGAATTTTTTAAAAATGGAGTCTTGCTCTGTTGCCCAGGCTGAAGTACGGTGATGCAATCTCAGCTCACTGCAACCTCTGGCTCCTGGGTTCAAGCGATTCTCCTGCCTCAGCCTCCCAAGTGGCTGGGGTTACAGGTGGCTGCACTATGCCCAGCTAATTTTGTATTTTTAGTACAGATGAGGTCTCACCATGTTGCCCACGTTGATCTCGAATTCCTGACCTCAGGATCATGCATGCCTGTCTTGGCTTCCCAAAGTGCTGGGATGATAGGTGTGAGCCAACACACCTGGCCAAAAATGTTTCTAATGTTATTAATATTTTTCATTTTTTCTTTGTTTAAATTGGCATCCTATTCTAAATATTCTTACATTTTTCTCTATTTCTTTCTGCTTGGTGCAATGAATACTTTCTATCTGTTTTCAGTTGGTTACCATTGTTATTTTTTAAGCTAACTTTTGAAATAGGTGAGCAAAAATGGTTTAAATCTCTGGGAATCGTAATATTTTTGACAGCAGTATCAGACTGATTTAAAAATACTCTTTATAGGAACTTTTTCTTTATAATAGTTCTTAGAAAGTTAGATCAGTTGGTCATTTTGTCTACAGCTATATTTCAAGCCAGTGGCAATCTTGACAGACGTATGAGGGTATTTAAATGGAAAGATTGGAGTCCAGTAATAATAAGCATACTGATCCTTTAGTTCAAAGATTATACAGTAATCTCATAAAAGTAGGTATCCCCCTTTTACTTGCTTTGTCACGTGTTAATGTGCCATTCAATTGCGCCTGTAGGCCACCTGCTCCATATCCCAAATACTTCCATTAGGGTGTAGTTGTAATACCCTGCAAGAGGCATTAAATAATAAAAGGGTGAATGATCAGCTTCTAGCTCAGGCCACTGTAGCTGGGGAGATTATTGATAGTGAGGCATTGCTAAATAATAAGAAAGTCTTCCAGAAAGGACTTAACCTGAAAAGAATTTTTCTTCCCTCTAAAACCAGGAAAACTTACAGAACATCTGCCACATAACCCAGAAGACATTCACAGACATTTATAGACATTCTTGCAGACACATTTTAAAAGGCATCTGCTCTGGTCTTTGCTTGGTGTTCAGCTTCATCTCTTGTCACCTTCTTGCTTGCACGTCCTGCCTAAGTATCATCGTAGAAAGGGCAGCCACAGAGACATTAAGTCAAGCTCTGATTCCAGGAGCCAAGCCCACCAGAATCCACTCAAGAGTCTTTAGAGAAATGGGTACCTGAAATGCATGGGTAACTGGTTCATTTGAGTCCATGTCCCTGAGCAACCTTCCTCCTTCTGCCTGTGACTTAGTGTTCTGTGTAGGTATGTCTTTAGGGAGAGAATGGGCTGGACATGTAAGAACATGCATTGTGTTCTTGGGCAAATTAGAATTTTCATTGCATATTACATTGTGTTTTGGTGTTATACATTAGTTCCATGAGGTTGAGTTGATGTGATTCTGCTATTCAGAGAAAGATCTCATTCATATTGCTGAACAAAGCTGGACCCTGTATTATGGCCAATTGACAAAGATAATAAATGCAAGTCCCTAGGGCCTCCTAGAGGACAGCCCACTGGTCCTTCCTTAGGCAGTATTCTACCCTGATCTTGGCCTTGGACATGGCAGAATGTGGAATATCCTTTCTTAATTATGTCCATTAGGTATGATGATGGAGTAATAACTAACATCAGTAGAGCTCCTCCTGTGTACAATCCTGTGAAGAAGGTATCATCATTCTCTTTTTCCTCCATGTAAGAAAACTGAGATTAAATCACTTAACAAAGTCACAGAACCAGTGTGTGGCAAAGCTTCAGTGCCAGGGCATGTCTTATGGATTCCGTGCATATTCCATGCTGCCTTCCTGCCTTTCCTTTAGCTTATTAGTTCTTCATTTTATTATGTGTATAGGCTTACAAACCAAAGTATCGAAAACCCCATTTTGGTAGTTTCTTTGCTCAAATCACCAGGAGCAAACGAACAGTCTAAATGCACATTCAGCCACTTGAGGCTGTGATCGGGTCCCTGGTTGAGCGCCACTCATCCATCATGTGTGCTCCTGATAGACATGACAGGTCTTGCACAAAGAGGAGCTTTTTTCCTCTCTTGGTGGTGCTTCCTTTGAGGCATGCTACGTTTCAGGGCCCTGTTGAGATTTTGATTAAAAAAGACAGATATTGTGCAACTTCCAGTAATGTTCTATATCTCCTGTAGCAAAATGTAGGCTCTTGCAACTTTCTCAAGGGAATTTAATTTTCCATGTCTGTTGGCAAATTTAATTTTGAGTTTTACATAAAATACTAGAAAACAGGTAGTGGCCTGGTCATGGCTTTATACGTGTAATTCAATGATTCTTTGAGATGATTTTAACCTGTTTGCAACCTATTTTGTCATAGTTGTTCTGTAATCCACAAACCACTAACTTTCTAAAATGAAACTACTTTTAAAAACACAAAGTGCCTAAAGTATTTAACTTTCTTCTGCCCTCCTCTATCTGGTTATGGTAATGTCATCTGACTTATTTTTATATTGCTCCCTACAGGGGAAGAAAACCCTAAGCTAAGAAACTATGAAAATCCGTTTTGAAAGTGCTCAGTGCACAATAACTATGTTAAGACAGCATGTTATACACCTGAACAGCTCTATAACTCCTCCAATGATACTGTGCCCTTGTTTATATGGATATAGTTCTGTACCCCAGTCTTCATCTAGCTCAATGGATATATAATTTTCATTAATTAATTCTGAGACTTATGTCAGCTTTGTGAATAACCTGAACATTTTCCTTCTCTCTCTCTCTATGGTTTTAGTTTTTTACCTCCTAGATACTGTTTATTTTTTCCTACTCATTAGTGTTTTTCTAGTGTTAGAGCTAAAAAAAAGGAGAGTGAGGAAAGTCAAACATATATATTTGACTTTTTTGTGATTTGGCTAGTCAAATGCTTTAGAAAAGTAGTCAAATAAATCAAGCAACCAGTACAAAGTTTAGAGCCTCAGTTTCTACTAATATTTTTCTAGACACATGGAATAATTTGGAGTATGGAGTAGATAAGAACACTGGCTTTCTGCAACTGTTAGTAACTTTATCTCATAAGGGTACATTTTTCCCCTGGCATCCCACACACTCATAATTCCATGCAATTGACTGCCTGCATTTCCTCAGAAGGACTAATATAAAACTTGGAGAACAGTTGAGCTAGATATCCAAGTTGATGTTTTAAAAAAGCTTAAGATTATTGACTACAAGAGTCACATTTATAGACGTCACTTCAACCATAAATATATAGAAAAGTGAAAGAATCTAGTTTTATGCGATGAGATTTTTTTAAACAGTTGCCATAGCTGAAACCCATGCTTTCCAAAGCAAACCAAAGAAGAAAGTCAATGAAAAAACATTTTTCATGGGCTGAAGGTTAGTAATGTCAGTTACCTAGATTAGCTTATGAAAAAGAGGTCACACATGCATGTCCTATCAGCTTTAGAGCTTGTCCACATTCAGCTGGACTTGTGAGCCCCTTTTCTAGTTTCCCTTCTTGCTAAGCACCTGCTCTGCCTAGAGGGGAAGGAGACAGCTGTCTGAAAGGAGGGATCTTTTCTATAGCCAACTGCTCCTTGTTCAGTGAGCTCCCCGTCAAACACCGAAGTCCACAGCAGCCTGGAAAGATGAAGGATTCATTGCTGTCCCTGGTGGTTGAGATGGTTGTCTCTGATGATTCAGATAGCCTCCCATCTTCGTTTTGTAAAAGCCTGGGCTGGGATGTTTTGGGAAATGGAAAATATATACTATAATCTTCCTTCATTCATTATTCCCTCTCCATTTTCTCTTTATGCTTAAGATCTGATCAAGTTAGAAGTATTAAAAGTCTGATCTTTATGCAGCCTGTACAGTGACAACAGATAAACTTTTCCCTTCTTCCTGTTTAGAGTTGTTATGGACTGAATATCTGTGTGCCACCAAAATTGATATGTTGAAACCCTAACTCCAAATATGCTGGTATAAGGAGGTGGGACTTTGGGGAGATAATTGGGTCATGAGAGTGGAGTCTAATGAATGGGATTAGTGCCCAAATAAAAGAGGCCCTGGAGATCTTTTTCATCCTTTTATTGCTATCTGAGGATATAACGAGAAGCCAGTACAGTGTTCAATCGGGAAGAGGGCCCTAATCAGGACCCAGTGATGCTGGCATCCTGATCTTGAACTTCCAGCCCCCAGAACTGAGAGAAATAAATTTCTGTTGCTTCTAAGCCATCCAGTTTGCGGTATTCTGCTAGCAAGCCTGAACTAAGATGAAGGCCTTAGTCATTATCTTGTTTGTCATCAGTAGACTTTCAGAAAATACTTATTAAATAATGAGATGATTAAGCTGAGAAAATTGTTAAATGAAAATTTCATTTAAATAGAATCAGCATACTTTTATATCCACACTTTATTTTAAACTCAGTATGAATGTGCTGAAGGCATCCTTCTTTCTGAAGGATGAATGAAAATCTACATGGAATCATATGTAGTTCAGCCACTCTGGGTATCAGCATATTTGAAGTCTATTTTTTGTGTTGCAAAAACTTAGGCATAAATTCATCTCCTTGCAGAAGATCTTGTTCTGAAGAGTTTGTTCTGCAGAGTTTGTGTTAGGAAATGATTAGATGTGCTTGAAACTGGGTTGCATGAATGTGGCTTGGTAGCCTGGAGACTTTCCGCAGGGAGAAGTAACTTTAGGCTGTGAATGTCAGTATGTGCGCCAGGCATAGGACTGACGCTTTCTGTTCCATAGCTCTCATCTTTGCAGACTTCTAAAAGGTAGATATTATCATCCCCATTTTTAGATGAGAAAACCAGACTCAGAGAAGTTAAGTGACTTACCTAAGGGTACAAGTTATAAAATTGTCAGACTGGAATTTTAATTATGTATGTCTGCTTTGAGAGTTCAAATATTGTTTTACTATATATTGCTGCCTTTTTGGTAAACACGGCAGTCACATTCTTTGGATCTGCTGATGTTTCAGACATATATCAATAAACACAGTGGCAAATGTATTATGCACCATTAAACAAAGTGTTTCACACATGTCACTAAACACAGTTAAATGGAGACCGTGAGCCACTAAGCATAGTTTTTCATGCATACATTATTAAACCCAATACGCCCCCAGTGACTAAGGTTCTAATTTTGAATTATAGCCAGTTGTGTTTTTCGTGGTTAGGTGTCAGAAAACAAACACAAAATCTTATATATCAATGATCTCTTGGCAAGCTGCATGTGATTCATCTTCATATGTACATTTCTCCTTCCAGGGGGTTATCTGATAAATATGCAGCCCATGCATTCTTTTAGAAACCCTAAAATGTATCAATTGATCAAGGCAAGGCTTTTTTGATCTATATACCCGGAATGAATTACTCTGCCCTCCAAGAGACTTGCTTTTTCCTAAACTTGGTTTTGGATGTGAGCCAGAGGGCCAAAGAGGGGGGCAAGAGTATCAGAGAAAGAGTTATAAAACTCCCAATTATATTTATCGTAAGGGTGTTTTTGTCAATTTCTCCCGTTCTTTCAGTTTTTGCTTTCTGTTTTTTGAGGCTATGCCACGTAAATACAAATTTAGAATTGTTTTATTTTTCTGGTAAATTATTGTATCTTTCTGCTAGATTGACCCTTTTGTTATTATAAAATCCCTATTTATCTCTAGTAATACTTCTTTCTTTCCTTACAAAGTTCAAAAAATTTAATTGCAAAACACATGTAAAATTTAGCATCTTAACCATTTTAAAGTGTATAACTGAGTAGTTTTAGGTATATTCACACTGTTGTGCTCTAGTAATGCTTATTTCTTAAAATCTTCTTTAAATGATAGTAAAGCATATCAGTTTTCTTTTGTTTATTGTTTTCATGGCATATCTTTTCTCATTTTTTTACTTTGAATATTCATATGTCCATATATTAAAGGTACATCTTTTGTAAGCACGATTTTTAAAAAATAAATATATCCTGAAAATTTTAGTCTGAGAACAGCTGATTTATATTTATGTAATTACTATTTCATGTACTTAAATTTACTATTTTGCAGTTTTTCTTCATAGATTACATATTATAATCTGTATAGATTGTTTTGTTTATCTTCTGGTGGTTAGCATAGAGATTACAGCATGCATACTAGATTTAAGGTAACCTACTATGAATTATAATTTTTTGTCACTTCCTGAAAAATGTCAGAATGAAGAACAGTTTGCACTGACCCCTCTCTTGCCTTTTGTGCTTTTGTCATGTATTTTAATTTCACATATACAGGATACTTCATAAGCTAATATTTGTATTGTATATCTATTTAGTTTGACTCACCTATTTATTTTTTATTACTCTTAATACATTTCTATGCTACCATCTGGGTTCATTTTCTTCTGCTTGAGGAACTCGCCTTAATAATTATTTTCCTCTGAACCTGATGGATAAGAATTCCCTGTATTTCATTTGTCCGAAAACATTGTTCTTTCTTTTCTGTTTAAAAACAAAACATCGTCAAACTGCAACATGTATGCAGAAAAATGCACACATCATAAACATAAACATACAGCTCAAAGAATCTTCACAAACTGAAAATCAGTGCTGTGTAAAAGCTCAAGAAAGAGAACTGACTAGCATTCCCAGAGCTCTTCATTCTCCTTCCAGTCACTATTCCTTCCAAAGGATGTCCATTCACCAACTCATAACATCATAGATTACATTTGCCTATTTTTGAATTTTGTATACATGGAATATGTTATATGCTCTTTTATGACTGACTTATCAGTTATATTTGTGAACTGGTGACATTCACTGATATTGTTGCATGTAGTTATATAAAGATGGTGCTTAAAATTCCATTGTGTGGATATATAGACATTTATCAACTATTTGTGTAGTTGCCAGTTTTGGTTGATTACATATAGTGTTTCTATGAATATTTTAGTACAAAATTCACATTCTTCTCACATGCAAAATATATTCTCCCCATCCCAACAGCCCTCAAATGTTAACTCATTCCAGCATCGACTCCAAGTCCAAAGTCTCATCTAAATATCATCTAAATCAAGTATGGATAAGACTTGATGTATGATTCATCCTGAGTTAAAATTCCTCTCCAGCTGTGAACCTGTGAAATCAGATAAATTATGTGCTTCCAAAATACTATGGTGAGACTGGCATAGAATAGACATTCTTATTCTAAAAAGGATAAATCAGAAAGAAGAAAGAGGTGATGGGTCCCAACTAAGTTAAAAAAAAAAAAAAAAACCCCAGGAGTAAATTCCATTAGGCCTTAAGGCGAGAGAATAATTCTCTTTGGCTTGATGCTCTGCTTTCTGGGCCCACTGGAGTGACAGTTTCTCCTCTGTGGTCTCAGGCAGCAGCCCTGTCCCCAAGGCTCTGGTTGGCAGCCTTGACCTGGAGGCACTGAGTGGTGACAGCTTGCCCATTGACACCAAGGCCTCCAGGGCCAGCCTGTGTGTTCCGGGCCTATATGGGGAGTGGCACTCCTGCCAATCTCTGAATAGCCTTCAGCGTCATTTATTCTTTTTCTTGAAGGATGATACATGTTTCTGGTCAAATAGCATCACTGTCCCATCCTGTGAAATCTCAGAAGTCCAAGAGCCTTCCTGCATTTTGCCCACGCTGGCATTGTTTCTTCTGATACCGTCTCACCTCTACACCTAGTTTCTGCTGACATGGCTGCTTGGATCTGTGGGAGATCTCTGTTTGCGGTGATGTTCCAGCCACACCCTTGGTGTTTTCTTTGTAATTTGCATTATACTTTTTATTTTTTTTGCAAAATGGACAGGCTGAGAATTTTCCAAATCTCTAAGTTCGTATCCCTTTTTGCTTAATAACTTCTTCGATTGAGCTTTCTCCTCTCACATTTAAGTAGCAGGGAGAAACTAGGCCACACCTTCAACACTTTGCGTAAATATCTCTTCAGCTAAATATCTAATTTTATTGCTGGCAAAGTTTTACTATCTACAAAACCCTGGAAAACAATTCAGCCCAGTTCTTTGCCACTTTATGATAATTATGATAACAAAGATTGCCTTTTCTCTATTGTACAATAACATATTCTTTACTTACTCTAAGGCCTCACTGGAATCACCTTTAATGTCCATATTCCCACCAACCTGTCTCTAAAACTCTTTGACCCTGTACCCATTATCCAGTCCTAAAGCCACTTCAGTACTTTTAGATAATTGTTTTAGCAGTACAGCAAAGTACCAAAATCTGTTTTAGTCTGCTAAGGCTGCTTTAATGAAATACTACAGCCTGGGCTTAAACAATGGAAATTTATTTTCTCATCATTCTAAAAGCTGAGTCCAAAATCAAGGTGCCAGTAGTGTTGCTTTCTCCTGAGGCCTCTCTCCTTGGCATGCAGGTGGCTGCGTTTTCTCTGTGTCCTCATATAATCTTCTCCCTGGGCACATGTACTCCTAGTGTCATTTCTCTTCTCATAAGGAAATCAGTCCTATTGGATTAGGGCCTCATAATCTCATTTAACCTTAATTACCTCCTTAAACACCCTATTTCAAATATGATTACACTGAAGGCTGAGGCTTCAACATATGAATTTTGGGAGGACACAATTTGGTCCTTAACAAGGCTCAAGTTACATTTGTTCCCCATGTAGATAGCCAACAGGCCCAGTGCCATTTAGTCTGAAGATAAGCATTTATGCACTGAATTGAGGTTTTGCCATTATTATTCACCAGGTGGTCACGTATGTAACGTCCTGTTTCTTAGGTCTGTATTCTCTTCCATAGGTCGGTTTGTCTATTACTGCATCATCACCTTGCTGACTCTGTAATAGATTTTAATATATGATAGAATAAGATTTCAACTTTGTTCTTCTAAATTATTCTGTTTATTCTTGACTCTTTATAAGAATAACCAGTAAATTTTGTCAAGATACTGGCTGAAATTTTATTGTGATTGCATTGAATCTATAGGTTTTAAAAAATGTCTCATCAGTGTAGAGGATATATTTGAGCATATTTAAGACCTCTATACTTCTTTAGATTTAACTCTAAGAACTTGATGTTCTTTGATGCTGTTGCAAAATATCTTATTACATGTTTTCTAAGATATTTTTGTAAGATATGGATTTCTAGGTTGGCAGTTGTTTTCTTTCAGCACTTAAAATGATACTCTATTATCTTCTGGATGCTATTATTTTATTTCTGAAAAGTTACTGTCAGTCCTATTATTACACCTTTGAAGGTAATGTGTCATATTTTCTTTGACTGCTTTTCAGAGTTTCCTCTTCATCTTTGTTTTTCAATGGTTTTACTATGTTAGTTACTTTCCAAAGATGTTCCTCTAATGAATTATGCCTGGTAGTATTTATGCCCTTATTATGTGCCTCTCCTTTAATCTATAGCTGTGTGACACCTCTGACTGGTAAAGTACACCTGCTTTGGCACTGCATTGCTTCCAAAGCCCAGGCATAAGACATCTTGCTGCTTGCTAGGCTTCTTGGAGCACTCACTATTGGAATGCTCCCCTGGGAAACTGTTCAGAAGTGCAACTCCTCTGAGACCACTGAGCTATAAGAGAGTCAAGCCACATAGAGATGCCCTGAAGGATCCTAGAACATATGTTTCTATTGGGAAGACAGAAAGAGGAGAAGATAGGGAGAGAGAGACAGAATGACAGAGAGAAACTCTGAGATAAAACATACAAGACTGAGCCATTTTGGAAATCTAGCCCAATCCAGCTTTCAAATGATGATAGTCCTGGCACCATTGTCTGCAGCTGCATGAAAGACCCAAACAAGAACTGTGTAGCTGAAGTTGATTAATTCACAGAACTAGGAAAGCTGTTATAATAATAATTGTTTTAAGACCTTAAGTTATGGTGTGGTTAGTTACACTGAAATGGATAAATGGAACAGAAAATAATAGCTAGATTATTTTCTGAGTGTGGTTGTAACTAAACCTTAAAAAATGTGGCTTCCACTTTGGGACCAGGAGCAGGAGGAGAATGAAAGATGCGCAGGGAGTTGCTCATGGAAACTTGAAGGACAGTGGAGAGTCTGTAATTAGAGGCTGGAGGAAAGAAAACTCAGGCTCTGTAGTGTCAGAAAATTAAGGAGAACTGTCATTTGATATATGGACAATAGAAAATACTCCTAATGAAATAGTAAAACTATGTGTGGATATTGCCATAGTAAATGTCAAAAGGAAAATTGGTTATTTTTAAACCATGTATAATAAGCTAAGAGGAAGAGAGAGAAGTGCTAAGGAAGAAATTTTCTAATATAAAGCAGAAATTAGAGAAGATATAAATAATGTAGGGCTTAGTAAGTGTAAAAATAAAATTCTGTATTAATCTTAGCCACCCTATATTGCAAAGGCTATCAATATAACAACTGATCTCAGGATAAAAATTATTTCAGATACTTATTAATGCAGTGCCACTGCATTCTAGTCTGGGTGACAGTGCAACTGTAAGACACATTGTTAAGATTTCAGAAAGATTTAAGAGTGTGCCTTACAGACCATTTGAATTAGACAAAAAGTTTTCTACGAATCTGAGGGATGTTATGTCTCAGCACTCTCGCCTTCAGCACAAGGCAAACTGGGGCCTGTATCAGATTTCTGAGTGAAGCTTTTGGTTACTGGAGTGAACCCCACTACTATTCATAGGAAACCTATACAATCTTTAAGAGAATTGTGTAGACAGAAACATCATAAGCTTGGACTAAAAGGGTCAGAGTACTTTGAAAGGAAAAGAGGACTCTGGTTTCCTGTTCATATATCAGCAAGGATCAGGCTGAGATAGTTACTTAGCTGCAAACATGAACCATTTCTATGGCAAAGGAAGATTGGGCTTAATAACCAGGAGGGAGACAACAGTATTCCTGAGGGTGGAAATAAAAGCCACGGAAAACAACTCTCAGAACCAAACCCTAATCAAGGAACTGGCTAATTAGATTTCAGAAATGCTTTGGACCAGTGACTGCCAGGTGACTCTTGTCCTCTTATCTCCTCCACTCCCATCCCTGGCTTTTGAATGGCATTGTCCATTGCAATGATAATATCCTGGTACTATCACTGTTATGTTGAGTGTGTGGGGGCAGATAACGTGTGCCTTTGCTTCGCAGGTCTTCAGAAGGAGAGGAACTGTACTCAAGAGTACAAGCTACATCTGGGAAATTGTGCTTCACAAATGTTATCTATATTCAGGCCTGATGTAAATATTGCTGAATGCGTGGCTTCTCCTTATGGGAAATTCGGAAATCAGCAAAGGTTTCTTTTCTTGTCCAGAATCTTGTTGTGGCTGATTTAATTTTTTGCATTGTACTCATTTTGTAATTGCTCTTAGTAGGAAGCTTGGTCTAATGCAAGCTACATAGTTCAAGCAATAGTCTCTCATAGTTAAGCAATTCAAGCTTTTATTTTGAGAACATGCCTCCATATGCAATACTATTTTTTGAAGGATCCAAAAAAGAATTTCTCTCTAGTCTCGGTACCAAGAAGAGTGCTGCTTCTAATTAGCCAGTGCATTTTTATTAAAAAGATAAAATAAACTGTGTAAATATTCTGTTATCCACTCTGCATTTCTGTTTTATTTGTAACATATGGTATTTTATTAGATACGTATTTTTTTTTCCTGGGGGAATAGTAACTTCATATATGGCCTTTCTCATGTATTTATTCACTATACTATACTTTTAGAGTCTTCTAAAAGTCTGCTTTGGAATAAGATAAAATATTGATGTAGTTTTGCTGTGTCCCCACCCAAATCTTATCTTTGTAACTTTCATAATTCCCCTGTGGCATGGGAAGGACTTGTTGGAAGGTAATTGAATAATGGGGTGGGTCTTTCCCATGCTGTTCTTGTAATAGTGAATAAGTCTCACGAGATCTGATGGTTTTATAAAGGGGAGTTCTCCTGGACATGCTCTCTTGCCTGCTGCCATGTAAGACGTATCTTTGCTTCTCCTTTGCCTTCCACCATCGTTGTGAGGCCTCCCCAGTCATGTGGAGCTGAGTCCATTAAACCTCTTTCCTTTATAAATTACCCAGTCTTGGGTATGTCTTTATTATCAGCATGAAAACAGACTAATACAAATATAACTTAAAAAACAATGATAAATTTTCAGATTTGGAAGGAGGGAATTTAATAGAAGTTTAGCAATTACAGAGAACTTTTTCTTACAGGTTGACCAATGTGTCAAAGATGATGTTTACAGGCAGGCATGGTGGCTTCACACCTATAATCCCAGCCCTTTGGAAGGCTGTGGCAGGAGGATTCCTTGAGCCCTGGAGTTCAAGACCAATCTGGGCAACATAGGGAGACTCCCATTTCTAAAATTAGCTGGGCTTGGTGGCACACGCCTGTTGTCTGAGCTCCATGTGAGACTGAGGTGGGAGAATTACTTGATCTTGGGAGGTCGGGGCTGCGTGCCACTGCATTCCAGCCTGGGTAACAGCTGATGTTTTCATAATCATGAGAAATATTTGAAACAAAATGAGGGTAACGTTGGCCAGATTCTTTGATGAATGATCTATACTACTCCCTAAATACAAACTTTTCATCCATCGGAGGTGTATAAACCTGGATTTTCAGGTAATAAATGACCTCTTCCAAGACTCTAAAAATATCACTGATGATTTGGAAAATAATAGTTAAATATCAGGGCCAAACACTTAATTCACTGACGGAGATTTATGCTATCCCTAGAACTCTACTGTTTAGGTGTTCTGACAAACAGCCTGTACTAATTCAAAGACATTAAATTGCAGTATAATCAGAATGATAACAAGGTATTGTTTAATTTAGTTTATTTGTCTAAGGATTAGAGTCCTATGAATAGCTTACAAAGCATGTTAATTTCAAAATCTAATTCAAAGCATGTCTAAGGAATAGAGTTCTATGCATAGTAGCTTACTCAGCATGATAATTTCAAAATTTAATTCATATAATCTGTATGTGATAAGTAATCTGTATGTGGTAAGCTAATATGCCAGTAACAGTTCCTCTGAGCCTTCCCTTTATTTTTTATTCCTTTCCTCATTCCTATTACTCATGGTGTATCATTCCAATACTTGGGCCAAATAAACAGGTCAGAAAGCACAGTATTTCTATTTTGAATTACAGGCATGGGGCATTGATAAAATATTGGACAACTGTTTGGCATGGGTGCCAGTCAATCAGAACAGCTGCCTCATCAATTAGAACAGTGCCTAACTGATATGGTTTAGATCTGTGTCCCCACCAAATCTCATGCTGAATTGTAACCCCCAATGTTGGAAGTGGGACCTGGTGGGAGGTGATTGGATCATGGGGGTGGTTTCTCATGAATGGTTTAGTACCGTCCCTATTGGTACTGCCCTCACAATAGGAAGTGGGTTCTCATGAGATCCAGTCATTTAAAAGTATGTAGCACCTCCTTCCTCTCTCTTTTGTACCTGCTCCCACCATGTAAGACGCCTACTTTTCCTTTGCCTTCTGCCATGATAGAAAGCTTCCTGAGGCCTCCCCCAAGGCAGAAGCTGCTATGCTTCCTCTATAACCTGCAGAACTGTGAGCCAATTAAAACTCTCTTCTTGATAAATTACCCAGAGTCATGTATTTTTTTAATAGCAATGAGAGGATGAACTAATACATAAACCAATCAGAAAGGCTGCTTAATCAGAAAAGAAACCAGCCATGAAAAACAGATATGGCTGTATCTGTGCATAGAAGCCAAACACCAGCTCTGGTTATGGTTATTATTATATTTTAACAGAGAAAAGTAGGAAAGTAAGAAGTTAAAACTCAATTCTCCTACTCCCATAGTCTGTTGCCTGCTAGATCATATCATTATGAAATAGACTACTTTTTATGTTTATTTTTCTGTTGCAAGATGTTTAAAGCAGAAGCTGCCATAAGTGAAAAACTGTCTTAATACAATTTATTTCTTTTCAAGTTAAAAAAGGATTTAGAAAGAAAACATTTTACCTTATCACACTCCTTGTTTTTCTTGAAGGAAGTATTCAGGGTAATGAAGCAGCTGGTGAGTTTTGAGGAAGAGGAATAGGAACAAGAAGATAATTTGAGTTTTTTTCTTTATCATTTAAATGGATACAACATGTGTGGTTGTATTAATGAAAAGAATGTATCTTAGGCAAAAGAATATACCCCTTGCAATGTAGAAAAATATTTTCAATTTAATGAGATAATTTGCTTGAGGAAAATGTTAGATACTTAAAGGAGGAAAGATTAATTAGATTGTGTGTGGTGGTGGGGCTGGGTTAGTTGATGGAGGGGAGTGAAAACTGTGTAATTTGTCATGGAATCAGGATTTTGTGCTTGGGAGGAAAATTAGACGCCATCATATCCTGCTACCTCTCATTTTGCTGGAAGAAATAAACATCCAGAGAGGTTAAATGGCTTGCTCAGGATCATGCATCTAATTATTTACTGAGAAAACTAGAAAAGTAGAAGGAAAACCTACTTCTTCAATCAATTAATATTTTTAGATTGTGTGTACATAGTACCACAATGACTGATTAATTCTTGATTTAAAACAACAGCAACAACACTTGAGTGGGCAGTGCTCCTGTAGTCCCAGCCACTTGGGAGGCTGAGGTGGGAGGAGTTCAAGCCTGCAATGTACTGTAATAATTGCCTTGTGAGCAGCCACTGCACTCTAGCCTGGGCAACATGGCATGACCCCATCTCTTAAAAAAAGAAACCAAGCACTTGGGAAATTGTGTCCCTCTTCCCTGAGGTTTTCCTGCTGTTCCTGCACCTACCTGGACTCAAAATGCATGAAATCTGAATAGCATGACTCTCTACCCACAAACCTCCCTTGCACTGTATCCAGCCTTCATAGTTGTCAACTGAGAGCTAACATATCTGTCACATACTTGACAATGAAATTTCAGAAGTGTTTATTTCTCTCAATCTTTTTGGGAGTAATTGCTTACGGCTCTGCACATCTATCATCTTAACTATTTTTAAGTGTACTGTTCAATAGTGTTAAATACACTCAAATTGTTGTGCAACGAATCTCCAGAACTCTTCATCTTGCAAAACTGAAACTCTGTATCCATTAACGATTCTTCAGTCTCCTTCTCCTACTTTGCTTCTCTATGAATTTGAGCACTTTAGATGCCTCTTATAAGTAGAATCACACAATTTTTGTCCCTTTGTTACTTATTTCACTTAGCATAATGTTCTTAAGATTTATCCACATTGTAGCATGTGATGGAATTTCCTTTTAAAGGTCGAATAACTTTGCATTGTATGAATAGACCACATTCTGTGTATTCATTCTTCCATTGATGGACACTTGGGTTGCTTCCACCTATTCCCTGTTTAGCCATTTTGGATGTGCACAGACAGTTCCAAAGTGTTCACAATAACACAGTGGAATCATTAGTGTTACCTATGTGATCCTAGTATTACAAAGGAGTAAACTGCATGCTACTTTTACAAATTTAATGCAACATGATGCTTTGTCTTCATAAACTTACACAGCTGTGGGGTGAGAGAGCCGTGTGGTGAGAGAAGGGACTTAAACTGGTCTGAAGCATGATGTTCAAAGCCACAGAGATTTCTTAACATTTATGAATTTTGGAAATGAAAGGCACTTTAAAGGAGGTAAGGGTAGAATTGAGTGTTTGGGTTGGCATCAGGTACACCTAGGCTCAGGTCTATAGAGCTTTATTAGCTATGTAATTAGGAGCAGATGATTTAAATTCTGGAATAGGAAATGTAGTATCTCCTTCATGGAGTTACTGAGGATTAAATGAGACAATGTAAAATGGCTAACAACGTCCCTTTTGCAGAATGAGTACTCAATAAATTCTAGCTAATGGTAGATTCTTCTCACTTTACAGGTAAAGAAGTTGAACCTCAGAAAGAAACATGACTTTCTTATGACCACATAGGCAAAACCACAAAACTAGCATTTGAATTATATCTAAAAAATAATGAGAGGAGTCTATTTTCTTTTTTTTTATTGTACTTTAGGTTCTGAGGTACATGTGTAGATCATGCAAGATTGTTGCATAGGTATATATATGGCAAGGTGGTTTGCTGCCTTCATTCCCCCATCACCTATATCTAGTATTTCTCCCCACATTATCCCTCTCCACCCTCCCCACCCTCAGCTGTCCCTCCCCTAGTTCCCCACAACTGACTGCAGTGTGTGATGCTCCCCTCCCTGTATCCACATCTTCTAATTGTTCAACACCCGCCTATGAGTGACAACATGTGATGTTTGGTTATCTGTTCTTGTGTCAGTTTGCTGAGAATGATGGTTTCTAGATTCATCCATGTCCCTGTGAAGGACACGAACTCATCATTTTTTATGGCTGCGTAGTATTCCATGGTATATATGTGCCACATTTTCTTTATCCAGTCTATTGTTGATGGACATTTGGGTTGGTTCCAGGTCTTTGCTATTGTAAACAGTGCCGCAATGAACATATGTGTGCATCTGTCTTTATAATAGAATGATTTATAATTCTTTGGATATATACCCAGTAATGGGATTGCTGGGTCAAATGATATTTCTATTTCTAGGTCCTTGAGGAATTGCCACACTGTCTTCCACAATGGTTGCACTAACTTGCACTCCTACCAACAGTGTAAAAGTGTTCCTATTTCTCCACATTCTGTTCATCATCTGTTGTCTCCTGATATTTTAATGGTCATCATTCTAACTGGCGTGAGATGATATCTCAATGTGGTTTTGATTTGCATTTCTCTAATGACCAGGGGTGAGCATTTTTTCATATGTTTGTTGGCCTCATAGATGTCTTCTTTTGTAAAGTGTCTGTTCATATCTTTTGCCCACTTTTGGATGGGTTTGTTTGTTTTTTTCTTGTAAATCTGTTTTAGTTCTTTGTAAATTCTGGATATTAGCCCTTTGTCAGATGGGAAGATGGCAAAATTTTTTACCATTCTGTTGGTTGCTGGTTCACTCTAATGATTGTTTCTTTTGCTGTGCAGAAGCTCTGGAATTTAATTAGATCCCATTTGTCTATTTTGGCTTTTGTTGCCATTGCTTTTGGTGTTTTAGTCATGAAGTCCTTGCCTGTGCCTATGTCCTGAATGGTTTTGCCTAGGTTTTCTTCTAGGGTTTTTATGGTGTTAGGTCTTATGTTTAAGTC
>CAUYQU010006972.1:0-16379 GCA_963574635.1 Cheracebus regulus | reverse complement strand
TTTTTTTCTTTCTTTTGCTGTTTCTTTCTTTCTCCTTTTCTCTCTTTTTCTAAAATCTCTTCCTCTTTCTTTCTCTTTCATTCTTTCTTTTGATGTTTCTTTCTTTCTCCTTTTCTCTCTTTTTCTAAAATCTCTTCCTCTTTCTCTCTTTCATTCTTTTATTCTAAAAAAAAAAAAACTAACTCAATGGTTATTCATCAAAAACAGGGAGAGAAAGTTACACACAAGGTCCATATGATGTTTCTCACTGAATAGTAGCACATTTTCAGTAATACAGGAAAACGGTTCCAGTAGCAAAATTCAAAAATAGAAGGTCACTGTACTCTCATGAAACAAATAGCTTAAACTAAGTAACTTTCTCCTTAAGAAAGTTTACCTAAACACCTATATTTCTAGAAATATTGCTAACAAGTCAGTCAAATACTATCATAACATACATGACATGTTATTCCTTCAAATTCTTGCTTTTCATTCAGACTGACGGGTGGCACACTGGGAGAGCTTATAGAATTTTATGAGTATTTGATGATCCAAACTAGTTCAAATAATTAGATTCAAGAGTTTTCAAAAATTTATAATATTAAAGGCTTTCAACTGCCCAGAAGCACACCAGAATTTTATTTTTAGATGAGTTGTACAGATGCACTGATAAAAAAGAAATAAACCTAATCTTAAATAGGGGAGGGCCACAAACTGATATGGATGCAAATACAAATATAGAAATAAATATAGATAAAAAAGAAATAAATATAGATAAAAAGAAATATAGATAAATAAGAAATAAATCTAATCTTAAAGAGGGGAGGGGCATAAACTGATATGGATGCAAATACATACATAGAAAATTGTAGAGTTTGAGGATATATACCTAACCACATAAATATATTTTATATGTAATTACATATAATTACATATGTAGAAATAGATAAGAGTGTTGCCCTACCATGCAGGCAGGAGAGCAGTGGCATGATTATAGTTTGGGGTAGCCTTTAACTCCTGGGATCAAGCGATCCTTCCACCTCAAACTCCCAAGTAGCTAGGATTACAGAGGCATGCCACCATGCCCAGCTAATGAGTAATTTTAAATTGTACTATATAATAAGAATATTTCTAAGCCTTTCTAATATAGGTTTCAGAGAAAAAGAATGTGCGACAGTAATTAAAAATGTCAGAATTGGGCTAGGCGCAGTGGCTCACGCCTGTAATCCCAGCACTTTGGGAGGCCAAGGCGGGTGGATCACCTAAAGTCAGGAGTTCAAGACTAGCCTGGCCAATGTGATGAAACCCCATCTCTACTAAAAATACAAAAATTAGGCGGGCATGGTGGCGGGTGCCTGTAATCCCAGCTATCAGGAGGCTGAGGCAGAAGAATTGCTTGAACCCGTGAGGCAGAGGTTGCAGTGAGCCGAGATCACGCCATTGTACTCTAGCCTGGGTGACAACAGCAGAACTCCAACTCCATTAAAAAAAAAAAATTCATAATTGGACAAATGGAAAAGTAGCAGGAATTGAAATCAATGTATAAATCTTATGGGCAACTTAAATCAGAGATGATAAAAGGATTTAAAACTACTACAGGCACTCCTGAAGTAGGAAAGAACAATGTAAGAAGACAATCTAGATGTCAATGTGTACTACCATTAGATGAGATACATTTACTCACCCAAGTAAACACTGTTTTCTGTGGCTCCTCTGGCAGCTTCTACAATGTCTTCTTCATCTTCTAAAACATCATCATTAGATGTATAACTTGTATCATCAAAAAGACTGATGGGAATGACTTTCCCATCCTTAACTAACCAGGCAGATGCAATTGGAGTACAAAACTAAACAAAAAGGGAAAAAAGATCTTAAATAATTTAAGCAGTAGTTATGTACTTCCAACCCATAAAAGACCATTTAAAACTCACACATTTCAAAAATCAGCACAGAGAACAAGCTGAAAGCCCCAAGTGGCAGTAATTTCCTTCCACCCAGTAAGTTTGGTCAAATTGGGAGAGGAAGAAACATATTTATAAAACTTCAGTGGTGTTAGGTACCTGGTACTCCCATTTCAGATGTCCTCCCTTCTTACTGAACGCCACAACCTTCCAGTCAGCAACCGAAACTTTTATCACTATGTCCATTATGGCAGCTTCCTGTTCTTCCACATCTGAAATAATTTTAGACTCTTCTGTGTTCTCACTGGGTTTAAGGGTGCTTTCAATAAATCCAGCTCTAGTTTCCATGTCTGGAATATACCGAAGTTCAAAGTGGCCAACACTGAAATTCCACCTTAAATTTACAAAGGTGTGTTTTAGAAATTTACATTTAAATAAAGGGACAAAATAACATAGAACTCTTCTAGATTGAAGAAGCAAATACTAAAATTATGTGATGAGAAAAAGAACAACTCAACATAATCTTCTGGAAAGGAGTGCTCTGCTGATTTATGCCACAAGAGGGCCCACAAGAACTCTGTCCTTACCCTTCAGACACAATGGTTCTGAGGGTTGTGGACTGACTGATGTGTCCCTTACAACAGCTAAGGGACAGATTTTCTCTCAAAAAGGTACAAATGTTTGCACTACTACATCAGAGTGATTTTCCCAAAACACATCAATCAATGTCACCTTACAATGAGGTAGCACACAGTTTGCCTTACCTCTTAATTAAAGTCTGGATACATTTTATTTAAGCGTAGCAAAATTAATACACCCTAATAAACCAGTGTAAAAGTCAAGATGAATGCACCAATCAAATTAATACAAAAACATGGCCTCAAAAAGGCACTGTGATCCAGGATATCAAACCTGAAAGGCATACCACCTCGACCTCAATCTCAGATCTCCACTGAACAAGATGTGGCAAGTCATTTACCCTTTCCTAAGTAAGTCTCAGCAGCCTTACCCATGAAGTGGCAATAATAAGATTTCCTCTATAATTAGTAAATAGAAAAATCACTCAACTATTGAGGGTACAGTGTCTTATCACTTAAATATAAAACGGCATAGTTAAGAATTCTGACATTTATTGAAATAATTATATTTTAAAGAATCATGGATCTTAGGACCCCAGGTCCTTCCTATTCTAGTAACTTGAAATTCTGTTAAGCTGGACATCTGCTGCTATGGTGGCTAAGCTCCCAGTGAGCACTCTAACACTTAAAAAAACAAAATCCAGCCAGGATATAGAAGGTCAAGTTGTCTGCAAATGCAAAGCCCTATTCATAGTCCAAAGCAAAAAGAGTAAACGCATTCTTAACTGAGTTGGAGAGAACAGTTTCCAGGAAAGGAAACTGAATTACACTGCATCAGATCAGACAAAACTTGAAAGTCTGGTTCATTTTCAAAAGATAAAGATGGAATCTAAAGTTATTTTTATACACGAGCAATTCAAAACTTAAATATTAGGTTTAAAAAAATCAAGCATATGATGTAGGATCAGCATATCTAATCTAGGTATCACATTTTTAAATCACATATTAAATATAAAAATTACATAAGGGGCTCATTATTTAAAGAAGGAAATAGGTATTAGGATAAATGTTTTAATACTTCAAGAAAATTGAGTAAAATGATTATTATTTTAAAATTGGGATAATCAGACAAACTATGAAACTACCTACTAGACATAATTAGAGAGTCAAATAGGTTCAAGCTCAAAGAAACACATTAATTTTGTCTTAACATCTTTCTGTATTCAAAGAAGTTCGAGTGATGAGGTTGCTATAAAAATATCATTAACTTGAGACTAAACTAATAGTCATCACATGGGAACCCCTGTGGTTACCACAGCCTGAAGCATATGGTGAGGAGTTCAGTTTAGAATCTGTTAATAACCATGAAACCATTTTTATTTTAGGGCCCACATAGGATCACCTGAGGTCGGGAGTTGGACACCAGCCTGGCCAACATGGTGAAACCCCATCTCTACTAAAAATACAAAAATTAGCCCGGTATGGTGGCACACACCTATAATCCCAGCTACTTGGGAGGCTGGGGCAAGAGAATCACTTGAACCTGGGAGGCGGAAGTTGCAGTGAGCCAATATCACGTCACTGTACTCCAGCCTGGGCAAGAGAGTGAGACTTCATCTCAAAAAAAAAAAAGTTTTTAAGGCAACAGAATAGTTCACAAAATCTCCACAAACAGAAATCTAATAAATTTTGGTATTAGATGTATTTCTAAATAATACCAACAGCAATACTATCTGAATACACACTTCTCATTGCCACTGCGAGGTCCGACAGCTCTAACAGTTTTTTGGGTGCGCTGTAGAAGCAGGATATCTTCCTCTTGTTCCATTTCATCACTATCCCATTGGCGACAACCCAGAGCTGAACAGATATACCTCACCTGAAAAGACAAAATTAGATACAAAATTAGTAAAAGAATACAACTCATAAGAGATCAGAAATATTAAAATAATCTCTGTAATTTTTAAAAAATGAAAGGAAACTAAGGAAATGTGCATGAAGTACTCAAGTAATAAGAAGTATCAGTTAGATTACTAACTTGTAAATGAGTTATTTAGAACCATGACAGTACCAATGAATATTTATTTCAGGGAATGATTTTAAGGGTTTATATAATTATAGCCTTGCTTTGGGGATTTTCATGGAATATACAAGAAGAAATGGATAGGCACTTGTGATAGCTTTGTAGCAATACCATTAATAAAATTTCAAGTGGGTTAAAAAAAAATCAACCTTAGAGTTTCTGTATAATAGAAGTATTTGGTTTTTAAAAATTTGAAACTTTTCTGATAGCTTTTTGTATTCAAAAGTAACTCCCTCAAATTTTCACTAAATGAAAAAAGGAAGACTTAATATGATCCAAACTAAAATCCTCACGAAAAGAAGCATACCTTCTATAATATCAGAATTATGTAGCAGCATATCAAATCAGAAAACCAGGTGATCGGGTTCAATCCTGTTGTTTACAGACAAGACTACTGAAGTAAACAGAGATTGAAGTGCTTGCTCAAAAAATGGCCAAACAGGATGGCATGGCCTCCTCAATACAATGCAGATGCAGATGAGTGGAGAAAGCAGAAAAGCATCTGCAAGAGCAAGAAAGTGCTATGGGCCTAACACTTAGATAAGGAATTTTTACAGTTGAAAAAAATCAAGAGTAAAAAGATCACGTTTCTATTCTTCCTTAATTTAGTCCAAGTCTGTATATAAAATATTTACATGTGAAGGTGTTAAAGGGTTACAAAGATTTTTATTTTTTATCTTTTAAGAAAGGATGTTTTTATTTATTTTTGTTATTTTTTTTAAAATGGAGTCTCACTCTGTTGCACAAATTGGAGTGCAGTGGCGTGATCTCAGCTCACTGCAACCTCCACCTCCCAGTTCAAGTGATTCTCATATCTCAGCTTCCTGAGTAGCTGGGACTACAGGCATGCATGTGCCACCATCCCCAGCTAATTTTTTTATTTTTAGGAGAGATGGGGTTTTACCATGTTGGCCAGGCTGGTCTTGAACTCCTGGCCTCAAGTGATTTAACCACCTTGGCCTCCCAAAGTGCTAGGATTACAAGCTTGAGCCACCCGCCTGGCTGAAAGGATGTTTTTAATTAGTTACTCTTAATAATGGATTTATAAGACCTAATCTTAGAAGCAGATTATAATTATATCTCAAGAGCTAATGTTGGAGAAAGTCTAGGTTATTAACAGCATGACTTTGTTGTCAGATAGATCTAAGTTAAATCTGACCTTGGAAGTCTCTGAACCTTTAAAGTCTCAGTTTCCTCATCTATAAAATGAGTGCAAACTTTCCTTTTGGATCAGCTTATTATAGGATCAACCTATATAAATGAGTAGTAGCAATTATTCTTATCATTAGGATTATTATTCATCTTTAGAAGGTTCTTCATCTGTCAAAATGAAGAGCCAAAAAAAAAAAAAAGTTACCCTTAGGAAGACTGTGAAGATTGCAAAATAATGTCTAAAAAAAGCACCTGAGGCTGGGCACAGTGGCTCATGCCTGTAAACCCAGCACTTTGGGAGGCCGAGGTGGGTGGATAACTTAAGGCCAGGAGTAAGAGACCAGCCTGGCAAACATGGTAAAACCTGTCTCTACTAAAAATACAAAAATTAGCCAGGCATGGTGGAGCATGTGTGTAATCCCAGCTACTCAGGAGACTGAGGCACGAGAATCACTTGAACCTGAGGGGGCATGTAATAGATCAGCCTGGGCAACACAGTGAGACTCTGTCTCAAAAAAAAAAAAAAACACCTGAGACACAGTAGACCATATTTATGAATTCTCTTCCTCCTGCTATTCCTGGCTCTGCCATTTATTGTTACTAGTTTCCCCTTCCTACATCACAGTTCTCTTATTAAAATAAATGACAACATCAGGGGAAAATTACAGTAAACCTCAACTAGTAATAAGTATAGTTTAATAAATTATTTTTTCTATCTTAATTTATTCTGATTTCCCCAAAGTAAATTCAGCATTTTCACTTACCTTTCCACTATATGCACTGAGTCCATACGTAGTAAGAGATTTTCCTCCAACCAAAACAACATCATCTCCAAATTTATAAGAAGATTCAAGAAGTGATTCAACTGTGAAAGGAACTGTTTCCATGCTCTCACGGTCTCTGTCCCACTGGAAGAGGTCTCCATCCAGGGAAGGAATGATCATCTTATTCCCAAATACCTAAAACAGAAGCAACTTTTTAAAAGGGCCATAACTTTAATTATTTTTTTCTTATTTCTCCCAGAAAAATAAAAGGGTCATATGGTTTAAAGGACAGTAATTAAGAGCTGGAGTCTTGAGCCTGATGTACTCCAGCCTCCTTCTGAGTAGCACATGACAGCACAGTCCATCAACCAAAAGTAATTTAAAAGAACTGCTAATCACTCCCAGGCCCTACACACAGTACTCCAGTAAGGTTTTTCTCACTCAGTTTACCATGGGCCAAGAGGGTCCCACAATGGTAGGTAAACTACCAGAAAAGAATTTTATGACCAAGTGAGTTCAAGAAGAGGTTACTATAGGAGCTCTTATAGCCATTAACATGTTAACATGTAATATTATTTTCTAGTAAATAGACAATATGTGCAGTATTTTTCTAGGGCTATTTTTATCAAGGCCAATTACTGCCATAGACTCAGCTCCGAGGAACACAGGTTTGGAGATACTGACTCAAGCAGTATCCCATCCCTTCTTTTATTTGTTTTCTCAAATCTGCAATGAGCTAGAAGCCTGGTAACTAAGCTTACTGATTTTGTGTTCTCAGTTGCCCTTCCTTCTTTTAACAATGCTTATTAAGGGCCTACCTATGGCCTGGCACATTATGATGGTTGGGATAGATCAGTGAGCAAAATAAACAAATCACTACCTTTGTGAAGCTAAACTCTGGTGTCACAAGACAAACAACTTAGTAAATAAGTAAATTATACGGTATGTTAGGTGATAAATGCCATTTAAAAAATGGAACAAGATAAAAGAAGAATGGTAAATATGCATGGGGTGGAGTGGGGATTATCAATAAAGAACTCAGGGTAGACCCCACTGAGAAAGTAACATTTAGGCAAAGTCTTAAACATGAGAAAGTTAACCAGGTCAGGCCAGGCTTTGAAAAGGCTCTTAGATGGAAGTAACCCATCATGTTTGAAAAACCACAAGGAAAGTGAACAGGCTGAGAGGCAAGTGTGGAGGTAGAGAGAGCAGGCGGAAGGTAAGAGATTAGTTGATAAGCAGTTGAGCTGTTTAAGGTGGTCAGGTTTGGGATATAATCGAGAGTAAAGCCAATAGGATTTCATATCGCATTCTCTTTATGGCACGAGCAAAAGAATGGAGTCCAGGATAATTCCAAGCTTTCTGGCCAAGAATATCTTATCTCTTCAGTAAGAGTTTTAGTACGTGTCTTTGTGACATTGACCTTTGCATTTAAAAAATGTATAAGTTGATCTACGTCAATTAATGACACAACTATTTTCCTGATTATCCAGGCTCAAAACTTTAGGAAATGGGAATATGAAAGAAGTATGAGTTAACAAAATTTCTCTCCATAGTTTTTTATTCTTTAAGTAGCAGAAGGCTTTCTTTAAAGTGATACTTGAAATCTTATATACAGTAACTGAGAGTTCTCATTTGGTGTTCAACTCACACATCTACTTTGCCCCCAAACCTGGGGTTTTGTAGGACAGATTAAAAAACCACTATTCTAATTCATTTCTTTCTTTCATTTTCCAGGTCAGATCCTTATCAGCTTCTGCCTGAGCTACTATAGTAGCCTCTTTACAGTTCTTAACTGGAAATTTCCTTAATCTTCTATGTATCTTCCAGATTAATCTCTTTGAGTCTGAGTTAAGCTTGTTATGACACTATTAAAAAATCTTCAACAGCTATTATCATCTTAATAAAGACACCAAATCCTAAAGATCCAAAATCCTTTAGAGGACATTCAAAGTCCTCTAAATCTGACCTTAAACAAACCTTTCATCCCTATCTTTTACTTCTCCCCAAATGGGTAGAAATCAGGCATTTCTTTAAACACAACATTTAATGTTACTGATATTGTTCAGTTATGTCACTGTCAATGTCATTTCTTCTCTCTGGAACATCCTTCTGTACCAACTCTGTTCACAGAAATCCTATCTGGCCTTCAACCTAGGATCACATATATTTTTGCTTTGAAATCTAAGAAAATTTTGGCAATGTAAGTTTGCTGATAAAAATCTTCCCGTTCCTTAACTTTGCTTTTTGTTGTAACTATAATCTGAGACACCATGATATTCTAACAAATTATTCACTGTACCTCCAAGAAACACTTATCAGGTCTGCTAATCTTTATATATTTATATTTATACAGCAGCTGTAAAAGTAGTGCACTCATACTGGTGCCCAAATTTTGTTATCTAATTCCATTCTCCACCAAAAGGAACCAGGGCTCCTCGAAGAAATAATGGATTCCAGGGCTAGGGCAGGGTAGATGCAAGATGAGACTTTACCATCTTATTCTTCCAAAAAGCAAGGATGTGCTCAAAAAGGGTGGGGGCATGCCACTTGCCAAATCTGGGACAATTTAAGCACCAAAATAATTAAGTACTGAATTTTAAAAAATAGGAATTCACATGTTTATACCAATAGCAAACAGATAAAATAAATAATATATGAGGGAAAAGGAAAGCCTGGAGTTGGAAAAAACAGCATTTTGCCACCATCACAGTAAAGACTACGTCAGACCAGAATCAGCAAGGTTGCTAAATTGAGGTGGAAATTTTGATGAAGAACAGAATATCTACATGGTCTAGAGTGTCTACCTACAGAGTTATTCATTAGTTACAAGAAATTAAAAAACAAAAGTTATATATTATATAGCGGAGATAATACCTTGATTGGATAACCAAAAGTAAAAATCATCAATGAGAGTTAGATGCCTTGAGAGAGGCCACATCACCTATGTAGTATTCCAGCCAAGAATGTACAACCTGAATCTCAGCAAAAAGAAACATCGGACAAGCACAAAGTGAGGAAAATTCCATTTTTAAAATAAAATAACAGAGAAACCATATTCTTCAAAAATGTCAGTGTCAGACAAAGAAAGGCTGTGGAAAAAAAAAAAAAACTAGATAAAAAGAGGCTAATGTAACAAGTAAATGCAATATCTGACCCTAGACTAGATGCTGTATTAGGGGTAGAGGATGCTATAAAGAAGGTTATTAAGTGAACTGACAAAACTCATATATGGATGGTATTGTATTCATAAAAATTGATAAAGTTTACAACTTTTGTAATCATGTAAGAGAATATCTCTATTAGGAAATATACACCAATGTATTTAGGAGTAAAGGACTATGATGTATATTCTAACTTATCCTCAAATATTTCAAGAAAAACAAGTGTGTATGAGGGGATTGGGGAGAAGAGTGAGAGTGGGCAAGAGGACACAGGCAAGCATATTTAAATAATAAAGCAGGCAACCAGGTTTGGGTAGGTAAAATCTGGGCATATAAGGTTGTTTTGTTTTCTTTTTTGGTACCAGGTTTATTTGTGCAACTGTCTGTAGTTTGAAATTATTTCCAAACAAGAGTTTAAAAACAAAAGAAAGGTATTCAAAAGTCTTGCAAGAGCTCTATAGTCAAACTCAAGACTATATCATTAAATGAAGGTTTACCATAATTCTAGACACTAAAAATTCCTATTACTCCTTACTGAAAAAAAAATTTGATTTTTAGTAAGTTCTCAACTGACATTGGTATGTACCTTACCTAATATTATCTTAGAGTCTTAACATTACTACTTTATTCTTTGTTTCCTTCTATTTCTTGGTAATAGATAACAAATTTTATTGTCAAAAATTAAAACCTTTCTATCTTTTGTAAAATCTCCAACTTGAAGTTGCCATTAGAACAAATTTAGGTTGCATTATGCACATAACCTATAATAACAATTTGTAGTATTTAGCCAATATGATCTTCTACTTTGAGTTACATATCAGATAGAAAATCAAGTATTTACCATTATCTACCTCCATATTATGTTAAATATTCTATATTTTATTTATCAGAAGACTAGATTCAAATTATAATAAAGTTAAAAATAGATATTTCAATTGGTCATCTCAACAGCAATATTAGGTTAAAGTACAAACAGAGAAAGCAGGTGTGCACGACTTAAAGAGGAAGGGGAGTAAGTGTGTCTGCAGCAAACAGCGTTTATTATTTCCTCTTATTTCTTCTTCCATTAAAAACCTCTTTTTCTCTAAAGCAGTAGCAGGTCCTTAGGGAATACAATGTCCCCTAAGTGCAAAAATCAACTGTCAAACTAATATAGAATAAATTCCATTTCTGTCCTAAGGTTGATCTCTGCACCACCAAAAGTAAAACCAACCAACCTTATCTTCAATAAAAATATAGTTTAAAGAACCAAGAAGATTTGATATGATTGAGCATACTGAGAAAACTGCCTTATTTTAAAAGTTAAATGCTCAACAGCATTAACTCAGTAAATGCAAAACACAAAACAACAACAAGGCATCATGATCCAATAATGAATCATCATGTCATATTTCTGGATTATGATTTTAAAAGTTCACTTTTAAATAGCTGCTCTTCACGAATTGGTTGCTTATGAGTCATACACATGGCTGCTGACCTTTGTGCCAATCTCTGTCAAGTCTTTCAGGATGCATATGTGAAAGCAGATGGAGCGTTTCCTTGAGAGCCACAGAAGTGATATATGTATGCGGTTCAGGTACAGAGATGACATCACCCTTCACAATAGCATTACCTCACTCCCTAAGCATAGGAATGAGTCACCCGTTAGTCAGCTGCAAATCTCTTGGTAGAAAAAAATGTAGGTTACGGTGATGTATTTTCACATCCCACTGATTTGTTCATGTAAGCAGCTATTTGTTATGATTCGCTGCTCTGCATCTCAAACTAACTGTGTGACTTGCTTCTCCCTTAAGTCATTTTAGAAAGTCTAAATTTTTGTATTTATTTTCTTTGTTTTTCCCTGTTCATAATTTAAAATAAAAGATGCTAGCAAACTGAGTACCAAAGATCCAGAGTCTATCTGTGTAATCACAAGCAGTTTAGCAAAGTAATTCAGTTTCTTAACAAAATCTAGTGGTACAATGAATATCAGTGGCACATGTAATCAGGGACCTCTATCTGAAATTAAAATGAGATAATAAGAACCTTAATTTTCAAGTGGAGAAAGGAATTTCATATGAGAAAATAAAGGAAGTACTACTACTAAAATTAGCACCAACAGCAATAAAAAACAAAAATTCCTCTAACTGTAAGAAAAAATTTTCCCATTTGATACTTCCCTATTTTTCTATGCAGGCAACCCCACTCCCCAACTGACTCACACACTTTTTGGGGTACATTCAACTTTATTTTATAAAAAATGTCAAGCCTATAGAATGTAAAGAGATTAATAAATCCCCAAGTATCTATCATCCAGTTTCAACAATTATCAGTATTTTGCCAACTGTTTCATCTAGCTCCACTTACCTACTATATACTTGTTTATTGGGGTAAAAATCATCAAAATTTCAAATTTCCCCTATTATCTCAAAGATCTACTTTATGATGAGGAATTCCAGTTCTACATATCACATCCGATTCTTTTTCCCCCACAAAGGAGCTTCTTTAATCCCCTTTGTTATGCACTGATTTACTTGAGACACCAGATTATCTGCCCTACAAAATGCCCACAGTCAGGATTCTACATGTCATTTAACTTGTTCCTTTATTTCCTGAAAAGTATGATTAGACTTGGAGTTTTGATCTGATGCAGGTTTGTTTTGACAAGAAGACTTCAAATCTGGTGCTATGTACTTCCTATTATATTAGGGGTCTACAAACTACAGCCCATGAGCCAAATCCAGTCCAATGCCTGTTTTGTAAGTAAAGTTTTATTGGAACACAGTCACACACTTATTCATTTATGTATTTGTCTATGACTGCTTTCTAGCTGCAACTAGAGGGCATGTCGTCCTCAAAGCCAAGAATAAGTACCATCTGGCCCTTAACAGGAAAAGTTGGCTGGCCCCTGTGATATACCATATTAGGAGGCACATAGTGTTTGCATGCCCTACTTTTAATGATGTTACTATCAATTACTTGAGTTTGGGGGAGTCAGCCTGATCCCTTCATTTAAAGTGTCTCATCAACTTTTTACCATTTTGGTATTGCCTGAGGGCCTACTATTTCAACAAAGGAACTAAAATAGCAATTTCTAATTTTATCATTCCTTTTGCATTTATTAGTTAGGACTTTTCTATAAAGAACTTTCTCTCATTCGGTTTTGGAAGCCAGATTTGCACACATTAGCATTTTCTTGATTAATGACTCAGGCATTAAACACTCTCAAATTCCAAAAATTGGATCCAGAAGCAACTCATCCACTACAAGACTGAAAATTGAAAAGGGTGAGATCAGTGTGTTCCCTTACCAGGAAGAAGGAAAAGGCACACATTGGCCCTGATAATTAACAGAAGCCAAGTTCTGCATATAAGCTAAGTGACAAGGTTTAGAAAGGAGAAGAGGGGTTAACAAAAAGTGTGGCAAGATGCAAACTCACCGAGTGTAGAGACAAGGAAGAATGAACATAGGCCATGAAGAAAGGGTGTAAAACACCAACTATCCTAGAATATTTAATTAAAGTGGTACACATCCCCGCCCCAACAGGAACCCCAGGGAGCATTTCTAGGATAATACAGTAACTGACGCTTACAATGATGATCCCAAGGAATAAACAAAAAGCTACAACTCATTAAGATTGGGAAGATGTGAATTACATGAATACACCATTAATGTTCTCACTTATAAGTGGGAGTTGAACAATGAGATCACATGGACACAGGGAGAGGAGCAACAAATACTGGGGCCTGTCAGGGGGTAGGATGGGGAAAGGGGAGGAAGAGCATTAGGACAAACACCTAATGCATGTGGGGCTTAAAACCTAGATGATGGGTTAATAGGTGCAGCAAACCACCATGGCACATGTATTCCTATACCTATGTAACAAACCTGCACATTCTGCACATATATCCTAGAACTTGAAGTATTAAAAAAAATTCAAAAAAAAGAAAAAAGAAAAATATGCCACTAAAAATGCTAAACTGTTGAATTTTTTATTATCTGGAAGTCTCCTTTTTCTAGAACAATTATTTTCCTAGCCATACTAGCTGTTTTGCAAACCAAGATGATGGGGCAACATCACATATCCAAAATACAAAATCAAAAAAAAATTTTTTTTTTTTGAGATGGAGTTTCATCTAGGCTGGAGGGCAATGGTGCAAACTCAGCTAACCGCAACCTCTGCCTCCTAGGTTCCAGCGATTCTCCTGCCTCAGCCTCCCAGGTAGCTGGGACTACAGGCATGTACCACCATGTCCAACTAATTTTGTATTTTTAGATGGAGTTTGTCCATGTTGGTCAGGCTGGTCTTGAATTCCTGACCTCAGGTGATTTGCCCACCTTAGCCTCCCAAAGTACTGGGATTACAGGCGTGAGCCACTGCACCCGGCCTTAAATAAAAATGTATCCACACCCACCACCTGACTGCACGTCATTCAGCCCATTCCCTGGGTCCCTGATTCTACTACTCATTCACTATATGATCTTGGGTAAAAACTAACACTTCGTTTTTTAATAAAATGTCTCACATTACCTTATTTTACTTGGTTCTCGAAATCACTCTCCACAACTAACTTAAAAGGGATTCCTTTTTGGTCTCCAACCATTGACTAATGCTTTTATCACTTTAGGCATCCAGAGGCTTCCTGCTTTTTCCCACTGCTTTCCAAGTCCCCCCAATTGAAAGCAGAAAGGGTTTTCTGATGTTCTGTTTTGCTGCAAAACTTTCAATAAGACTAACGAATCAAGGAGTTGTTTGAAGAGGCATTTGCATTATAAGCCAGTTATATCTAATTATGGAAGCATTTATATTTGTAAATATTTATAAAGTCTTCACACCAAGTAGCAGATGAGGAAATCTGAAAGAAAGCAGTATAATTCCTAAAATCCCACTAAAACAAAGCTATCATTGAAACACTTTTTCTCTCAATTTTCTCTGACTTACCCATCTGTCAATTTTAAAATGTTGGACTTTAAAATTTTGGTCATAGGTCTTCTCACCCTACTTTCTTTCAAGGTGATTGATCTTAGTTCCCATGACACAAGCAATTCTAATTTAAACGTCAGCCCAGACTTTTCTTCTGTCAGCACAAGACCCATAAAGTCAGATGCCTTCTTCAGCATCTCTGCTTAGAGAGTTCTCATGGTCTCTCCAAACTCATATCTAGACAACACATGTTCTTCCTTTCTATATCTGTTCTTAATGTACTACAAAATCCTCCTTTGGTCTTGTAATTTCATAAAGATCTTCCTCGTTAAACTTCTTTTGAATCCATCACTTTACTTCACTCATTTCCACTGTCACCATCCAGTCTAACTATCATCCCATCTGGATGACTACCATGCAGTCTCTTAACTAGTATGGGAGACTCGAAATAGTCTCCCAATTTCTGCTGTTGTTCCAGTCCAGTCAGAGTGATCTCTTCAACTTAAACCTGCAATGGTTTCTCATGGCTCAGGATAAAATCTGAAATGCCTAATATAGCTTACTACACCCTGCATAACCCAGTCCTGGTCTATCTTAATGGGCTTATTTCAGCTACTCTTTCCCAACCCTCATTGCTGTTGTCATCCTCAACTTCTCTCAGTTCCCATGAGCATGCCATAGTTAACTCTCGCCTTTGAGATAAGCTATTTCCTCTCCCAGTGCAATCCTCCCCCTGCTCTCTACCCATCTCTTGCCTCAGTAACTCCTCATCATACAAGAAAGGCCTTCTTTGGCCACCAGGCTAGGTAAGCAGTTATCCTTGTTAGAGTCTTTATGCTTTCTCCTGCCTTGTGCCAGTTACCAGACTCAATTGCATTATTTACACTATAATGATTTCATATCTGCCTCCCTAGCTGGCTCCACAGAGTACCATCAAAGTTCTAGGAAGGCAGGAATCACATCTGTCCTGGGCAGTGGACAACTCTGCACACCCACCTCCTGCAATCCCGTAATGCTGAATTCAGTTTTGGATGTGTTAAGTTTGGGTGCCTGTGACTATCCTACAGGGGTGTCTTAGAAGCAGTTTAAGTGCTCAAAATGTGCTGAGCTATGTGCTGGGGATGCTATATGCAGAATGTCTTTGAGTAATTAATCTCCATAAAGCACACAAGGAATTATTAGTAGAGAAAATACAAATAAATTGGTAATCATTAAGGTATTTTAAAACGCATTAAATGTTGGAAAGAGGGAAAGACGTAAGTACAAAGATCTAGAGTTGAGTCTCAGCTTTACTACATCAGACAAATCTCTGAATCTGTTTGATCCCCAATTTTATCATCTGAAAAATTAGGGTTAATTAGAATATTTACTTCACAGGGCTATGTAAATGACTAAGAATAGATATCACTTTACAAACTATAAAGTGCTACTCAAACAACAGTTTATGATCCAGGGCTGCTTACTCTGAACTTTTTTTTTTTTAGAATAAAAAGAATGAAAGAGAGAAAGAAAGAGGAAGAGATTTTAGAAAAAGAGAGAAAAGGAAAAAGAAACAGCAAAAGAAAGAAAAAAGAATGAAACAGAAAGAGGAAGAGATTTTAGAAAAAGAGAGAAAAGGAGAAAGAAAGAAACAGCAAAAGAAAGAAAAAAAAGAATGAAAGAGAGAAAGAGGAAGAGAAAGAGGGAGAGAGAATGGGATTCTTGTTTTATTGCTCAGGCTAGAATACAGTTTAAAATGGGGATTAAAAACCTCTTTTATGCCAATAATTGTGTTTAACAATGCAGACAGGAAGGAATAGGGGATGAAAATAACAAATAAGCAGCCAACCAATATTTTATTTAAACCTGTGAAATG